>PVKS010002476.1:0-85539 GCA_004027875.1 Aplodontia rufa
ATCCCTAGTTTTTTAAGGATTCTCCATACTGCTTTCCAGAGGGGCTGTACCAGTCTGCAGCTCCACCAACAGTGTGTTAGTGTGCCTATTTCTCCACAGCCCCTCCAGCATCTATTGTTGTTTATTTTCTTCATCTTTGCCATTCTGACTGGTGTAAAGTGATATCTTAATGTGGTTTTCATTTGCATTTCTCTGATTACTAAAGATTTAGAGCACTTTCTCATGTATTCAATGGCTTGATCAATGTCCTCTGGTGAGAAGTCTCTATTTAGCTCTTTGGCCCATTTATCAATTGGGCTGTTGGTATTACAAAAATAAAAAAAAAAAACACAATGGTTTGCGTAATCAGGACTATGAAATGGAGGTATGTATTTCTCTTAGATTTTTTTTTTTAAGAGAGAGGGACAGTGAGAGAGACAAAGAGAGAGAGAGAAACAACTTTATTTAGTTTTTCACATGGCCTTCATTGTTCCAACACTGAGTTTGTACATGGTGCTGGGGTTTGAACCCGGGTCCTCGTGCTTGCCAGGCAAGTGCCAAAACTGCTGAGCCACCACTCCAGCCCCTCTCTTAGATGTTTTTATAGTGATCTATTAAATAAATTCTAATGCATGGGTTTTATTTATTTTTTTTTAATTTTTACTCAATAAACATGATACTACAACTAGGAGGAGTTCATCATCAAACAGTCAAGAACAAAAGTATAAATATGAACCCAGTAGAAAAAAAGCCTTGCTTCTGGGAGTTAATAGCAATCTGTCCGGTTTTAAATTACTTGTTATGTTAAAATGCATCATAAATAACAATCATCTGTTATAATTAATTGCTAAATTTACTAAACTGTTACTAAGTACAGAACATGATATTGAGTTATCACTAACAATAGCAGCAATAAAATGCTGAAAGAACAGTATACTGTTCTCTGCTCTTTGGCATTAATGATGCTAAGGATTTTGACTGCATTTTTTTCATTTATAGCTCAAAATAACTTTATGAAGCAGGTACTAATATTGCCTCTATATTTGAGGAGACAGAGAACATATGATGGACTGGTGTTAGTAATCAGAACTTAACACTGTTTACCATTAATAGTTTTGACAAATGTGTAGGTCAGAATTGTTCTCCATTTTACTGAAGAAGAAACCTAGGTTTGGGAGAGGTTAAGAAACTTAATTAAGTGTTAGTACTATAGGGGCTGGAGCGGTGGTTCAGCAGATACAGTGCTTGCCTGGCATGTGCAAGTACATGAGTTTGAACCCCAGCACCACGTACACAATGAAGTTTCAGAGCAATGAAAGCCACATGAAAAACTAAATAAAAAATTTGACTCTCTCTCTCACTCACTCACTGTTTCTCTCAAAAAAAGTATTAATAACACAAATAAAAACCAGCATTCTGATGTTAGAATTCACACCCTTACCTAATACAATAAGTCAAATAGTCAGAAACAGTAATGCCAATATGAATGTTGGTATTAAAATAGAATAAACTGCTTAAATTAATTGTATTTGGCACTAGAACATTTCTCAAAGATAACATTTGTTTTAGTTAGCTTTTTCTCTGCCATGACCCAAGGACCTAACAAAAGAAAAATGTTAAATTTCAGTGAGGAACGGATTATTTTGAGGGCTCATGGTCTTAGTCGATGATCTGACTTCACTCCTCCAGGCTTGAGGTGAGGCTGAATATCATGGCTTCAGAAAGAGCTGTGAGCTCGAGGCCTCATATGAGGAAGCAGAGCAGAAAGTGAGAAACTCCAAGCCAGATACAGAATATACACTGCAAAGGCACGCCCCCAGTGACCATCTTCTTCAGCCCCAACCTACAGGCCTATAGTTGCCAATTAATCCCCTTATGGAGTTTTATAAGGCTTTTAACCCAATCATTTCATCTCAAATTGTCACTAGTGAACTTTTGGGAGCACCTCAGATTCAAACCATAACAGTATCCTTGAGAAATTTCGCACGTATTTTGAGCTTCTTGGAGGTAAGACTTTAAGACAGAGAAACCAGGAAGACAAGAGAAGGTAAAATATATTTCTGATCATTGTTCCTGGAGGAGAGAAGGAGAAACCCAAGAGAAGGATATTGAAGAGAATTTTGCAATAGCAATGTTTAATATCTTGGATGCTTTGTGATATAATCACCTCATTGGTGTGAAATTGAGGTTTTAAAGCCTTCTTATTAAGGTCTCAGGAGACAGAATATTCCTAATAACATGATGTTCATCTATTATCCATCTATTTACCTAGTACCTGCCATGGTAATAAAATTCTAACTAGTTCACCTAATAGAGCAGGTTAATTTTGTGGTTCATTCTCATTGCAAGGAGTGTTATTCAATATTACACACTCACACCGTAGTTTGCAGTGTTCTGTTAATCTTATCCAACTCCATCTCTTATGCAAGCTTAGAATTGGGAAAGATAAGATTGAAATTCAATTTCTGTATTAAAAATGAAAGACTGAGGGACTAGAGCCATGACTTGGTGGTTACAGCGCTTGCCTGGCATGTGCGAGTACATGAGTTCAAACCCCAGCACCACATACACAACTTGCTGTCAGGGGAAGGAAAGCCACATGAAAAACTAAATGAAAATTGCTCTTCTCTCCTTCTCTCTCTCTCTCTCTCTCTCTCTCACTGTGTCTCTTTCTAAAAACTAAAAAAGAATGAGTGCGGAATGGTGGTACATGCCTGTAATCCCAGAGTCTTGGGAAGCTTGAGAGGCTGAAGCAGGAGGATCACATATTTGAGTCCAGCCTCAGCAATTTAGCAACAACCTGCCTTAAAATAAATTTTTTTTAAAGCACTGGAGATGCAACGCAGTGGTTAGTGCCCCTAGGTTTAATCCTCGAGGTCAGGGGAAAATAAAAAAAGAAGAAAAGCATCCGAAGTGTCACTGAGGGGCTGGAGTAATGGCTCAGCAGTTAAGGCACTTGCCTGGAATGTGTGAGTATGTGGGTTCAAGCCCCAGCACCACGTACACAAAAGGGTGTGGAGCCATGAAAAAACTAAATAAAATTGATTTTCTCTCTTCTCTCTCTCTCTTACTGTCCCTCTCTCTTAAAAAAAAAGTTTCACTAAAATGTTATGGGAATTTGATAAAAATTTGATTTGTTAAACCTAAAGTCTGGTTTCATTCTGCATCCTAACAGACTTGAAAGGAATGCAGATCCTTCTGGAACATTATAATAGATATAAGAGCTGTTCAGGTATTAAAATCATTTTTAACAGGGCTGGAGAGATGGCTCGGCAGTTAAGATGCTTGCCCAGCATGCAGAAGTACATGAGATCAAACCCCAGCACCATGTACACAACAAAGTCTCGGAGCAACGAAGGCCACATGAAAAACTAAATAAAAATTGCTTCTCTCTTTTTCTCTCTCACTGCCCCTCTCTCTTTAAAAAAATCATTTTTAACAAAACAGTTTATCTAATTCTAAAATTCCCATTGAATTTCAATGGAATTCATAATTTTATGAAATTTGTGAGCATTGACATGAAAATTTATTGTCTTTTCTACATACTTAGTATTTACAGAATTTATCAGGCAGCATGTGTAATATTCTCTACAAGTTCCCATCAGTTCTTTTCCTTTTTTTGCATTAAAGTAATTCATAGACTTAATATTTTTTAGGAAATGAAAATGTTGGTTGTTGTATCAGATTAACTCTTACACCTAGTAATTGCTTGGAAAGAACACAACAATTTAGAAACACACAGTAATAGCCCCAAGACACCATTTAACGCCTTTTAAAAATTTCAACAACTAATAATAGCTAGAGTTCCTTAAATTTTAATTCATACAAACTGTTTTCAATTATTATTACAATCTGCTTTTAACTGTAAGCACTTGATAGAACTTTAATGTTCCAGTCACCTGAAACTTCTTATGAAAGGAAGCACTCAATTATACTACCTGAGTCATGTTCTAGGAATATGTTTCAGAAGGCTACAAGTACAATGACATTAGCTAGAAATGGTCATCTCAAAATAAACCTTTACATTTAATACTTCTTCCAACAAACTTTTCAAGCAAGCATATTGAAAGAAATGAGAAAGCTGTTACAGTGGACATATGCCTTGAATCCATTGTTTTTTCTTTTCTTAAAGTGAGGGAGAGTGAATGAAAAGGAGAGAAAAGAGAGAGTCAGCTTCCTTTATTTTTTCATCTAGCCTTTGTTTCTCTGACACTTAGTTGTGTATGTGGTGCTGGGGTTTGAACCCAGGTCCTCATGGATTCCAGGCAAGTGCTCCAACCCCTTAACCACTGTTCCAGCCCTTTGAATGCATTCTTATGCAACCAGGACAATTAAGATGATAAACTTAAGCAGTTGTACTTGAAAAATAAGTGTTAATCTTTATAACTTTCTTTGCTGAGTACTTATAATAATTGAGTAGAAAATGCTCTTTAGTCTAAATAAAATATGTGAACCATGTTTATTGTATTAAATGTTGTTTTAGACAGATTTTTTGCTGCTGTTACCAAAGCCTGACAAGAAATATTTTAGAGGAGGAAAAGTTTATTTGGGGGATTATGGTCTTGGAGTTCTCAGTCCATAGATGGCCAATTCCATTGCACTGGGTCTAAGATATGGAAGAATATCATAGCAGAAAAGTGTGGTGGAGGGAAACAGCTCAAAAGATGGCCATCAGGAAGCCGAGAGAGAGAAAGAGAGAAACTCTATTCACCAGGTACAAAATTTATACCCTAAAGGCATGCCCCCAATGACCCATCTCCCCTAGCCACACCCAACCAGCCACAGTTACCTCCAGCTAATTTCTATGAGGGGATTAATGCACTGATTAAAATTATCATAATCCAATCATTTCACCTCTAAACTCTTTCATTGTCTTACACAGGAGCTTTTGGGAATACCTCATATCTAAACCATAACAAGTTTGGAACCCACTTTTCTCTGCACTCTTGAGTACTATTCTAACATTTCAGACTAAGCCTTGAGAACAGGAAACTTCTACATCTGTGCATAGTTCCTCACTGCTTAACTCGGTCTTTTAGTACACTTATATAAAGCACTAATATTTACCATTTATTTAGGTCTCTTTATTTAGGTCTCTCCTGAGACTTGGTATGAAGTGATTTACCCAAAACAACACAGTAATTAGAAGACTGAGTCAAAATGTAACAAGTGTGTCTCATACTGCTTCACTAATGTGTTTTGGTTAGGTTTTCACTGTGGGCCGCAATAATCTTTAAATTATTCCAAGTACAGTATATGTGTGGCTGGAACAAATTCATAGCAAATATTCTTCAAAGGATGCAATAATAATTTGTTATTATTTCTATGAACAGCTGTATTTTACTTCCATGAATTCATCCATAACTTTAATAAATTAATTTCAAAGAAATTTTATTGCCTGAGTCCTTAATTTGCCCCAATCAAAGCACTCAGCAGTTACAGATATTTGACCTTCTCTCTATGTCCAGATAAGCCAAGGTCACCAAGGTTGTTTCATATCATGTGAAGGGTGCCTACTTTTACCAGTTCTCCAATAATCCCTGTAATTCCTACAAAAAATGATATTAATTCTTATATCTTACCACATAATCAAATATAATACAGTGTATTTTGTTGAAATAATCTACTATGACAATTAAATAAAATTACAAATCACTAACTCTGTTTAGAATTCATAGACAAAAGTATCAAAGTAGAAATAGTTTTTAAAATAGGAAACAGTAACCCACTATCAAAACTTGGCTTCTCTTCTCAGCCCTGCCATCATCACCTGAGTAAAATTGGAGTGTTCAACACTGGTGTCTGTGCCTACATTTACTTTTCTTTTAAATTTAAGGGACTTGAACTATATTGTTATTTTTAAAATTTTTCCAATCCTGAGAATCACTTGGGGTCATGGTAAAACGTGTCTGGAAAACCTAGAGAAAAAGAATCCCTGTGATAGGAGTTGGTAAGGGTGTGTGTGTTTTAGAGCTCCAGTTTATACTGATGTTTAATCAACATTAGTTATCACAAGAATAAAGCATTTCTAGTGTTAGCTATGGTTAAGAAAATTCATAATTATATTTTATAATTTTGTGACAAAGTTTCATGTAGAATGATGAAAAGAGGATAAAGTGAATGATTTATCATTGCCAACATTTGTGCTTAATTTATATTTTTTCCTAGTATACATTATTTTTAAAAAAGATAAAATTCAGCCTCAGTATATATTCTGTTGTTACTAGAGGCCCTGAAAAAAGAAAAGCAAGAAGGATGAAACTTTATGCCAAATAAAGATAAAATTTCATGTGTGAATCATGAAATTTGTCCCATTCTATGTCTTGAATTATTCCTAAGATAACATTTGTTCATTTTTAGCCCATGGAGAAAGTAAACAAATAAATGTGCATCTGCATTTTCTATTTCTTTATTTCTTTTTTAGTACCAGGGATTGAATCTGGGCTGCTTTACTACTGAGTCACATCCCCAGTCCTTTTTCTTTCTTATTTTGAGATAAGTTCTTGCTAAGTTGTTCAGAGTCTTACTAAGTTGCTGGGGCTGGCTTTGAACTTGCAATCTTCCTGTATCCCAAATTGCTAGGATTACAGGTGTACACCATGCTCAGTTTACATTTACATAAGTTAATGACAGATTAAAGTGAAGTTTTTACTATAACTAGTTTGGTTTGAGTCAAAGGTGTGCCAAGGGAAAAAGGATGAATGAAGTAAATGTTAAATCTCTTACCCTTTCTTTTATAAAGAAAATATTAATATGTATTCAGTTAATTGATAACATATTATTAATATGTTTTCTTTTAAATTACAAAATAATCGCTTTGCAATCAATGTCCTAAGGATTAATGCATCATCTGATTGTGAACAACAGCAACTTAAAAACAATGTTGAATGGACTCTGGGGTATACAGGACTTATTTCAGATGCTGGCATTGAAAGAATTGATTAAGGAGGAAGTAAAGTGGTTTCAAAAAACAAAAGAATTTCATAAGAATTCCTTTACCAATTTTGCCTTAGTAAAATCAACTGAGATTATAGAGAAAAAGCATTGATATAGAAATGATAAGTCTGCCTAAGATTTAATTTCCAATAGTAAAGTCAAAGACAATGCCTTCTAAAGAAAATGCCTTCGTCCTAAATGGAACTGTCCAATTCTCTATAGTATTCAAAATCAAGGTACACACATAGAGTTTTAGTAAACAAGTTGCCCTCCAAAAGATTTGAAATATCAATTAATATTATTTTATCTTCAAGAAATTTTTTAAGTATTATGAAAGCAAATATCTGGATATAAATAATATATATTAACTCCTATTAATTAAGAAATAAGATAATCATTTGTAGCAGTAGGAATTGTGATACTTAGATTTTTAAAAAATTAAGAATGTTAGAAATAGAGAAGGAAGAATAAAATGAATAAAAAAGTTCAAGATGTAATAATAACAGGAAGTCTGAAAAAGATCCTACTTCACGGCACAGAATGCTTAAGAGAAGACATAATAAAGTATGACTCCATTCCTGCATTGATTCCATCTTCAATCAAAAACAAAATGATTTTTCACCTTGAAAATATAGACCTACAATGCTAAATATTTGAATGATACCCAAGAAATCAAGAAAATAACAAAATGAACTTTAGGTTTTTTGTATTACTTTGAATGTTCTGTTCTAGAAATATTACATCAGAGTTTACAAAATCATTCCCACCAGTCTTTGAAAAAGTCTCCTCCTGAAAATGGTAGGCACAGGTAAAAGACACAGAGCATTACAAATACTGACTCTGTTTTAAAAAGGAAAAAGACTGATATCTAAAAATCTTTATTTGCTGAATTCAATTTTTATCTCTATAAAAATTTGTAATAAATTGTTGAATACATGATTTGTGAATGTACAGAGAAAAATGTTTGCAAATAGGAACTAGCCTGGCTACTTTAAAAATAATACTCTTTTTAAATGTTTTTTTTATTAGTTTAACATAGTCTACATATTGGAGGGAATTGTTACATATTCATGCTTACATGGATACTGACATAGTGAGATAATAAGTTAAGGCTGATCCTAGACCAGGATATACCCACCCTTCATCCATTCCCTGAACTCATGTCTTCTCTGTAATCTCACCATACTGTAGTTTGAAACGAACATATACATGTATAATAACTGTTGACAATTCTGAGTTTCTTTGCCACCTATGTATAGATAGACTTCTAATGGGAATTAAGTATTCCTCATTGTATTGATAACCCCTCTTACCCCTCCCTCACCTAACTGCCTCCCTCCCTCCCTCCTCCTTCATAGGTGTGGTTCCCCCAGATTATGTGGAGTTTCAAGTATGGTAAATTTATTACTTAAACTCAACCGACTATCATCCTGCTGCAGATTTTATACTAGCTTCCACATAAGAGAGAAAACTTTTGCCCCTTAAGTCAATGAATTTGGGATATGTCATTCAGCATTATTTTTTCCATCTCCATCCATTTGCCTGCAAAAAGCATGGCATGGTATCAATCTGTTTAATAGCAGAGTAGAATATATATATAAATTTTTGAATCCACTTGTCCAGTGAATGGCATCTGGGTTGGTTCCACAGGTTAGCTATTGTAAATTGAGTTGCTATAAACATTGATGTAGCTGTGTCTCTGTGGTATGCTTATTCTAGCTCTTTTGGGAAAATACCCAGGAGTGGGATGGCTGGGTCATAAGATAGTTCCATTGCTAGTTTTTTGAGGAGTTTCCACACTGCTTTCCAGAGTGGACTTACAAGTTTGCAGTCCCACCAGCAGTGTGCTAGTGTTCCTTTCTCTCCACAATCCTTCCAGTATCTGTTATTATTTATATTCTTCAATTTTGCCACTCTAACTGGAGTGAGGTGGAATCTCAGTGAAATTTTGATTTGCATTTATCTGATTACTAGTGATATAGAATATTTTATCTTGTATTTATTGGCTTTCTGAACTTACTCTGTTGAGAAGTTTCTATCTAGTTTCCTAGCCCATTTATTGTTTGGATTATTTGTATATTTGGTGTTTAGTTTTTTGAGTTCTTTGTATATTCTGGATATTAGTCCCCTGTTAGTCATAGCATGCAATGATTTTCTCTCATTCTATAGTTTCTTTCTTGATACTTTTGACTAAATCTTTAGCTGGGAAGAAGCTTTTCAGTGTAATGGCATCCCACTCATTAATTCTTGGCTTTAATTCTTGAGCTATGGGAGTGTTGTTGAGGAAGGAAGTGCCTACACCAATGTCATGGAGTGATGATCCTATCTTTTCTTCCAGCAGTTGTATAGTTGCTGATTTGATTCATAACTCATTGATTCATTTTGATTTGATTTTTTTGCAGGGTGACAGATATTAATCTAGTTTCAGTTGTCTGTATATGGCTGTACAGTTCATTCAGCACCATTTGTTGAACAGGCTGTCTTTCCTCCACATTATATTTTTGTCCCCTTTGTCAAATATCATATGGTTAAAGACTTGTGGATTTGTCTCAGTATCTTCTATTCTAAGGAACAATACTCTTAATCTAAGAGCTAGATTACAAGAGGAAAATATGATAAGCATAATGCATACATTTCTTATGACAAGGCATTCATCATAATCTGCTATATTTCTGGAGAGAGGAAAGCTAAACATAGGTTGGTTGTTTGGTTGGTTAAACAAAATTCTGTCACAACTAAATCTCAATTAATGAGCTAGGGGGAAAATACTTATAAGGTGCTGTTCAAAAGCTTATATTGTGGCATAAGATAACATCTCTGCATTCTATAATTTCACATCCTAGCAGAGAAAAGGTTCCAAGTGCATTTTAGTGACACAATATTAAAGTGTTATTTAGTGCTGGCCTCTGACTTTAAAAGCACATCAGATATGTAGATGTAATTGATTATAGGATAATACCTAATGTGTTGAATGGTAGGATACACCAAGATGTCAATAAATGAAATGCACACTACACATCACACATTCTTTGGCCCTCCGTCCATCAATAAAAGTGATTATATCAAGATTAAAGCATATTCCTCTCCTTCCTTTAAGCCTGCTCCTCCAGCAATAATTTGAATCTGATCAAATTTTGTGACTGCTTAACAAATATCTTCAGATATTATGATACTGTGCATTAAGACACTGTACATATCTTTTTATTTGTTTTGGAATATAGATTCATAGAAGATAATCATAGTGGTATGTGGAAGAGCAAGCAGCCCTACATGAAAGGCTTGTGTGAAGAAATACAGAGAGCTCTTGTGTTGTGCAGGTCCTACTGAGCCCAGAGCCAATAGAGAACACCAAATGTCAGTCATATGAGGAGCAACCTTGGACATGTACCCTTTAGATTCAGCTTAAATTCCAGCTGACACTGTGAGGCAATGACAAAAGATAAGCCCTCCCACCAGCGCTCCACATTTCAGAGAAAAAAACAAATATTGGTTTTATTTTAAACCACAATGCTTTTGATTTGTTACACCTCTGCACATGTATGAGCACACTCTCTGTCTCTCTCCCTCTCTCCCTCTCTCTCTGCTCCTCTATTTCACACACACACACACACACACACACACACACACACACACATTTAGGATCAAAAACTCAATTGTCCAAATAAATATATTGATCAAAGTATTTCAACCAAATGTCATTTCAGTATGAACAAGCATCAGGCCATGATTAACAGTTTGGATTTTATTATATATGTCATGAGAAGTAACTGAGGTGCAAAATATATTCCATTTGCTTCTAAAAGGATATAACATCTCTCTGTATATAGAAAGGAAAAAGTGGGTGAAGACATAGTAAGATTAGTAAATCTACTATGAAAGAGGATGGAATTCTCCTCTGATCATATCTGCTTTATCAACTATATGAAGGTTATCAACTATAATTGAGGAATGGAGGGGACTCTTTAAATTTTAATGATTAAGTAAGCTATAAAGCATTCATAAAGTATTTGGGGAGCATGAGCTTATAGGTGACAGCCAGAGTGGTAAGACCATGGGGCCTGGTTATTATAAATGTACAAGAATATCAGACTACCTGAGGGTGTGATTGTCTTCAACAGTGTTCTGTTGTATGACTTCTGGATCAAAAAGGAGAATTGGATAACACAATATGCATGGTTATCCAGCTACAAAATGTAGTGGATAAAGGCTGTCTTATGTAAATTATTGTACTGATGGGCATGGAATCTATGGAGTATGCATTTGTTATCTATTGTTGAATAACAAATTATTCCCAAACTTAAAAATTATAAAGGACCACCATTTTGTTTCTTATAGTTTCTGTAGGTCAGGAATACAGGACTAACTTATTTGGGTAGTTTTGACTCAAATTCTCTCATGGTGCTGCAAAACAGATGTTTGTCAGGCTGCAGTACTCTCAAGACTTGAACAAAAACCACTTCTGAGCTCAGTCCCATGGTTGTTGACAAGCCTCAGAGGATGTTCTAATCAAACTCAGATGAGTTTCTCTACAGAAAGATTTCACAACATGCTATCTGGTTTATGTGAGAGTTAGTGATCAAAGAGAATGTGAAGGGGATGCCAAGGTGGAACACATAGTCATTTTATACCTTAAATTTCATTATTTTGAATTCATGTCATGGTTTGGATATGAGGTATCTCCTAAAAAGCACATGTGTTACACAATGAAGGAATATTCATTATGAGAGCTGTAACCTCATCAGTGGATTAATTCACTTGATGGAATCATAATTTAAATGAACTACTGGGTGATATCTGTAGTTGGGTGGGGCATGGCTGGAGAAAGTAATTCACTGGGGGCATGCACTTGGAGATTATATATTGTTTCTCACTCCTTGCTGTCCCTCTGTCTCTCTGCTTCCTGGATGCTGTGAGCTAGCCCTTCTGCCATAAGATTTTGCCTCTCTGAGACCCAGAGCAATAGAGTTGGCTGATCATTAACTGAACCTATGAAACCAAGAGCCAAGAATAAACTTTTCCTCCTCCAAGTTGTTCTTGTCAAGTGTTTTGATCACAGAGATGAAAAGCTGATTAAAACCATACTTGGGATTGAACTCAGGACTTGCAGATGCTAGGTAAGTGTTATACCATTGAGCTGTAGCCCCAGTCTTACACTTTAAACTTGGCTCATTACTATTGTCACATTATATTCAATAGAAGAAAATTTCTCAATATAGCCCATGTTCAGGGGAAGATGATTACATAAGAGCATGGATATCAAAAATAGGAATTAAGTAGGGCTTTTGCCAGAGATTGCATACCGCAGAATCTAAGGAGGAAGTGAAGATAAGAGTTGTCATTGGTGGGATTGATGGATAAAGGTCTGACATTTATGTAAAACTTGGTTTTGTGTGGTAAGTAAAATCAGAAGACTGTAATGAGATCATTATAATGTAAAATTTTAAATATTAGAGGTGGTACAGTCAATGGTTATGACTTCTTTAATCAAAGAACATAGGAAAATATTGTTGAATTGGTATGAAGTAAAACACAGAAATGGAACTTAGAAGCTAGTATCAGACAAGCCATGTACATGGATGTTGAAGTCATAAGAAAAAAGACTAGAGAAGAAAACTGTGAGTCAGTAGATAATAGACTCCATAAATGAAAGGCGATGACTTGGAAGTCAGTAGATGATGGCAAGCAAGAAAAGACAAAGTTGGCGAAACAGATGACATAACTCAGGAGAAGTACGAAAGTGAGATAAAGTATACAGACTTGAAAACTGAAGAAGAGCGTAAGGATATGATTTTGCTACTGAGCCTATTTGATCAAGGTGTAGGGATAACATGCATATAAGTGTTTTCAACTTGACAGGGCCAGAAGAGAAGTCATGTCTTTACACGCCAACAAGTATCAATCAGTGGAGGGGCGGGCAGAACATTTTGTGCAAAGGTGTTTGGGAGCAAGGAGTTTTACAAGGCAATAATAAGAGGATCTGGCAGGGAAAGGAATGGTAAGGACGGTGGGTGAGAATTCCTAAGGGCAGAACTGGAGAGGTACAAAAGTTCAGAAATAACAGGTGATTAATAAGTCTCAGTCTCTCATGTGGAATAAGGTCAACAACCATCAAGGTGCTGGTCCTGGCAGTGTAAGTTTTTGTCATTAACAGTATTGGAAGGCATCATTCTGAGGAAAAAAGTTAAATAATAATGGAAAGGACAGTCTGTTCCTCAGCTGATGAAAGCAAGGAGGGAAACCAAATCTGGTAAAACTATGGAAGTTTTCAAACTTATGATGGAATTTCCAGGATTTGAGTGAAAAAAATTATGATCGTATATAGCCAAAGAACTTGGTGCATTTTTCTCTCATTTCTTCCACTTTTTGAGAGATGCCTTCCTTTGTTTAGCAGATATTTGGAGGAACTTTAAAGAGAACTGAAGTACAGCAATTCACATCTTCTTGTCCAAAATATTTTCGAGTTTATAAGTAAAGCATCTTGATTTCTAATGCATTGATCTTGGAGAGATTAAAGATAATTTCATGAATATAGAATCTTTATACAAAAAGACAAGAAAAATAACTGACAAATATGAATGAGTTCATATTTAATTGAAAATACTTATTTTGAGCTTTCAAAGTCCATCCATATTTTCCAAAATGTTTCTACAGAACACAAATGTGCAACTTACTCCTGGCTCTCCTTGAGTGCTATAGAAAAGTCTTGTGGAAAGATGATCAATACGTTTACCAATTTTAATTTTTACTTGTGTTATTGTATAGGGAAAATGGTAAAAATGAAAATTGACGCAAGTGGGGGTTTTCAACTACATTAAACTCTGGTTGTGCCTGGCAAGGGATGAGGTTCTGCTTGAGCTAATTGGGATAACTATCCTATTGTTGCATGTCCCTTCACCCTAACTCCATCCCTTAATTTTTTGGTATTTTTCCATGTACTTTCTATTGTGAGTTGTCCAAGTAGAAAAATGAATAATTTGTTTTTACAGAGAGATGGAATGGAATACAGTTTGGTTACTGAGATACCTTGCTAATAAGTAATAATAATAAGAGGAAGTTTCTTCAGTTTACAGTAAATATGCTAATTTTAAGCATAAAGTAAGTACATGTAACAATGTAATCTTATAATATTTTGACCATTTTAACAAGGACTATATTAAAGCATTTATTATAGTAAATAATAAGATAATTAAGGCACATATCTCTGAAGATGTTAGAGTAATTCTCTTTAATTAGGGAATTAATGATTTCTGGAAGCCTTTTCTCTGCATATTAGAGATACTACAAACAGATATATCAGATCATTTTGAACAAGGGTTAATCTACCAACCTATTTGTACTTTATAAAGTCTTACTGAATCTAATAACTTACAAAATTTGAATGCGATGATGTAGTAATACCACAAGATGAGAGAAAGGATCAAGGGAAAACATTTTCTAAAAGTGAATACAAATGATCTGGAAACATGCTTTTTGTTTTGAATAGGGGAGTTTTGCAGATAATACTGAATTCTGAATTTTAAGCAATAATCCTGGAGGATGGGATTATTCTCAAAGGTAGAAGAATTAAATTTAGCAAAAAAAGAAGTTGAGATGAAAATAAATTACACTCAGAAGTGTCATTTTTCTAAAATACTCTTAATCAAAAGGATATATAATAGGAGAGATAAATTTGAAGGACTTAAACCTCAGATACCTAGGTCAATTTAAAATGCAATATCAGTCCATATTTTGATGTGTTAACACTGATTTCCCAAAGGTCATTTTGAAAGTCAGCAAGGAAACAAAATTAGTTTATACCATCAATTTGGCAGCTCAGGGGTGAAATACATTGTATAGCAGAGATATACAAAGCAACAGGAGAAACATCCTCAAAAAACATACATGCATATTATCTATGTATATACACATGTGTGTATTTGAATACTAGGAAATAACGTGTATGTATATACAAACGTACATGTGTGTAATATATGTACACACAGACACACATGGATATGCACAGGGATTTGAAGAAGAGATCAACGAGTCTGATAATTATAATATGAAATGGTGTTTTTAAAATACACTAAAGCATAAAAATGGACCTATGTCAATAGGAAAGAAAGTACACAGAACCTAGGATAGGTTCAACTGCTGTTCTCTTTCGGTTGTTGAGCAATACGTCAGCAACACTTTCATGTGGAATATTGTGCAAACATGAAATAAAGTGATTCCTCCTTGGTTTGTCTTAGATTGTGCTGTTTTCAGGGTCCAAAGACCAGATTCTCCACACAACAGGGTTCTTTTTGTGATTTTGATTATGACCTGCTGAAGAAGTTAGTGGAACCTGTAGTTACTAGAGATGGTGTCTTGCTTGGCATATTTATCATCTACAAATCATGTGCTATAAATATACCTCAGCAGGCTGATTATCAGGCCAACTCAGTAGCCTGCAATTTATGAAGGTTATGGGAAACAGTGTGAAGGGTGAAGTGCTTTTTTAAGGGTGGCCTTTTTTTCTGGCCCATCCCTGCATTCTAGTAGAATATAAATGATCCTGGGAACAGGTGCTCCCTTCCATTTTGGATTAAGCTTTTTAAAATTGCCCCCTTTGACTGTTATTCTTATGTCACTGAGTCATGACTAATAATATCTAAGAAACAACAAAATTACTATGGTAAAATATATTGTGAGAAATCACTAAATGCAAAATAGAAGTATATCTAAACCTTATATTGTTTTCTTTCATTATGGAGTACAAACCATACAAAGCATTTTCTTTTTCTACAATTTTAATGCACATCTATCATTAATCTCTATTTTGCTCTAGATGAAATAATAGAACTGACCAAAATGTCTTGGAGATATCATGATTCAAATCTCTGGAAGTGGAAATAAATGAAATATATTCCTTCTTTGTGTTGCTGAATATTGCTTTTAAAAGAAAATGTGTTTGCTTTACATAGTGTTTTGGATTTTGCCATGGACATAATAAACCTTATTTTCTTTGCACATTTGTTTAAATGAATTAAACAATATTGTAATGAACCCAAAATGATACAAACCAAAAATGCCACCCAAGCTTCTCTCACTGGTGATATTTTCCTGCAAACATCTTTAAAGCCATTTGGGGAATGATTAACTGTCTCCCTCACAGGATTTTACTTTAAACACCCACCCTAGAAGAGAAAGACTTAAAGAGGGTCATTCTATTAATATGTATTAAGAAGTAAAGAGCCAATTTTAATATTTCAAACAACCCGATGGTGAATAAAAGATCTTCTGGCACCTTCCTGTTTTCACTATAATTCTTTTTTAAAAAATCTTGTTCTTGGCTACACAATCATCTCAGGGGAGGGTAACCAAAAAAAAAGAATAAAAAATTCAGAAGAATGAGGAGAGAAAATGATGGGAAATTGCTTTATTCAACTTCACCTGTCACTCAAGCAACTCACCCTTAGGAAGATTCCACACTTGAAATGATTTACCCTTTATGGTCTCCTCCCACATCACTGAACTATTTTAGCGGTTGTTTTGCAAATTATCAACTGAGTCTACAAGTAGAGACATAGTAAGCAGTCTAATGACCATTTGCAGCATGTATCTTAAGCTAGTGGAGGCTAAATAAAAAAAGGTGGAGGGTGGAAACATATCACTTTCTTCCTTTTGTATGGAGAATCAGGTCCTTCTCCTCCGGCTTTTCCCAGGTTTCTTCCCAGCCGTTCCCCAAACTTGTTACTAAGGAAACTTGAAAAAGAATAAGATACATTAAGACAACAAAAGTTTGGACCCCACAGCCATGATTCCATTGCCATGCAAGATTCCCAACCTCGGTCGCTGCACTGCTGTCCCCACAAAGCCTGTATGGAGCCAGAACAAATAAGATGTTAATTGCAGCCTTGCTGAGAAAAACTACTATTGTTGCAGGCGGAGACCCACTGCAATGGGAGCTGAGATGTGCCCTCTCTGCTGCGGACTGGATCAATTCTGAATCCCGGTGCTGAAATGACAGCTCTCCCGCTGAGAAAGGTCCGTGCTGAAAGACTGAAAGAGAAAGATGATCAAGTCCAGCATTTACTTCCCACTCTTCAGAGTCGCCTTCCCATCCTGCACAACCCCCCTGTCTCGCCTCCTGGTGAGTTTCTCTTACAGTTGGTCGCCGCCAGCCCCAGCGGTGGGAACTGAGGATGCAAAATCCTCCCAGACGCCGAAAATACCGCTTTCGGGACGTGCCTGGGTTTGAGTAGCCGTGACGTGCAGGCGCACCGAGGCCTTGGCTGGAGCTCCGTGGAGCACCCCCTCCCGCCCGCCTGTCTCCTGCTCTCCCTCGGGGCCCCCATCCTCTTCCACCCAGCGGCTCTTCTCGCCCGCTCTCACACACACCCGCCCGCGCCCTCGGGAGGCAGAACTCCTGGAAGGTGCAGGGCCGCGCAGCGCGCGTAGAACCTCGGGCTGGCTGCCTGGCGCACCGCATCGGTGCTGTCGGGGGGCGCGCGGCGCCAGCGGACACGCGCGCCCACGAGCACGCGAGAGACAGCCGTACGGGCGCGCGCTGGAGAACGCGCACCCTTGCGCGCGCCCCGGGGAGAAGGAGCGCGGCGCGCCAGCGCGCACACCCGAGACAGAGCTTTACTATCTCGCTCCCTCTCGCGCCTCCCTCCTTGCTGGGCATTCAAACAGCTTTCCGACATCACCAGCCAAGGATTTTCCCCCCTCTCCTAAGTCGCTGTCCGTCCATCAATACCTGCGGGGGGGAGGAGATGGAGGAAGGAAAGCGGAAAGAGGAAAAAGCATAAGCTTGAGCCTTCCGATCCGACCACGAATACTCCTGTAATAAACCCACCGCCCCAACAAATCTGCCTTAGCAGCTGCCGCCGCCGCCGGTCACTTCTCGTCTCAGCGCTTTCTTTGCTTCTTAGCTAATCGGTTTGCTGGGGGGTAGATTTGGTAAAGCAAATCTTCGCTCCTAATCCACTTCCATCATTTTTGTTCGTTTCTTTAGACTCTTCCTCCGGGGGGGGCTTCTCGCCCCCGCCTCGGTTTGGAGGTTGGATTCTGTGGGATAAGGCTCAAGACTCTGGCCCCCGGGGCTTCCCCCCTCTCTTTTTTACTCCTCGTCTTTGATTTTTTTTCCTCCCATTTTTGCTTCCGCATGTGTGCATTTTCAAATAATAAATCCTGATTTTTGAAGCTGAGCCGGAGAAAATGGGCAACGGTGATTGGGACCGAAGGGGAGTCTCTCCATCACTGTTGCTGGGACGCGTGCCTGTGCTGGTGTCTTAGAGCAAGAGCCTCTCTGAGCTTTCGGAGTGGAAGGTAAGGAAGGGGGTTCAGGGGTCACCTTCTCTGCTGCGAGCCGCCACCGAGGGGCTCTGGGCTTGGGGGTGTATGTAGGAAGCATTAGGAAAGGAAAGGCTGTTGCTGGTGGATGGGAAGGCTGCGAGCAAATCCGGCTGTCTGCATTCACTTAAACGCTGCAGTTGAAAAGTTAAAGAAGTCTGGCTTTCAAGAAATATGCTGGATAGGAAGGAATAGTTAGACCCAGAAAATCTAGTAGTTGTGCGTGATGGGGTAGTTTTATGGGGGAAATTTTTGGGTTAAAAGGAAGTTAAAGAGTAGGCATTGGATCTTCTATTGGGGAAAATATCGGTGGAGTGATGGCGCCGTCTATGTTCAACTAAACTAAAGTGTCACCCAGAAAATCAGTTTTGAGACTAGCTAAACTCAATGCCGGTTTGCTTGTCAGTAAGAGACAAATAAATAAATAAATGCAACATCCTTGAAACCTCGGTGGACAACCCTTAGACATCCCCCTTACCTTCTTCAAGAGGGAAAGAGGTTTTTTTGCTTTTTTGTTTTTTTAAACAGGCCCTGCAATCTGAATGGGGGAGGAGTTCAGTGATTCATTTTTATATTATTTAGAACAAAACAAGACTGTATACCAAGGCTGATTAAAAATCAGGCACATTATATTGAGGGCACTCACTTGAGCAGGCATGAAAGTGAAATCTGAGCTATTTCCTCACTTTGTAATCATTGATGAGCACAGCATTGCAGACATGCTCTGACAAATAAATGGAAGCAAACGTACGAATATCATAAAGAAAAGACATACTACCTCTTTTTGAGCTTCTTATTATAAAATGAAGCCCCCTTTCATGGATGGAATTCCTAATTTAGACACTTATTGTCACATTGGCTCTCAACGCCTACACTCTATCCTGAGAACACTGCGCAGACCTGCATTGCCTGCAAAGTGCTACAGTAAAAAAAAAAAAAAAAAAAGAAAGAAAAGAAAAAGAAAGAAAAAAGGATGAAATTATTTCCAGAATTTCCTACAACTTTCCCCATTTGTTAACCTTTAATCTTTATTTTCTTAAGAAGAAAGGCATTACTCATTGAGCTATATGCTTGAAATAGAGAACACTGTGTTGATAGTCCCAGTAGGTCTAGGGTTATATTATTTTAAACTGCTATTATATAGAGATTTAGAGTTGGGGTGGTTTTTGCCCATGTCAAAACATGGAATTTGAATTATAATCTGTAAAATGCAGATCTGTCTTTAGGGACTTTGGTCACTGGATTTGGAGTGCATGCGTTGGTGTGTGTTATGCAATGGGAAGGGTTTTATCCTTTGGTTCAAAGAGGACCCAGGCAAAGAAGGCTTGAAAACTCTTAACTATCTATGTCTGTATGTCTGTCTCTGTTTACAGAACAGTGGAAGAGACTGCAACCTAAAGACTTTTAAAATTAACTTGGCATCACTTTTATCAGCTCAAAGGCTGAACCAAAAAGCAGTGTCATTTATTCTAAGAAATAACTTCTTAAAGGTTAAAGCTGAAAAATATTCAAGTTATTTTTGGATAACAACTTACGGAGGTAAATATAATCCAGGACTACTTTGTTATGCAAGGCCAGGGTTAAAAATTAAAAAGAAAAGAGAAGCTTGGAACAGTTGTTTTTAAGGGAGCTCTTCAAATCTACTAGGAAAGAAAATGCTAATATCTTTTATCTGCCATGTGTAAATCTTAAATCACAGTAGATAACTCTAGATAAAGTAACCCTAATTTTAAAAAATTAAAAGAAGGCAGCTCAATTACTGCAATTCTGGGATTTTTCACTGACATCGCCTTTGGATACAGATACTAATACAGTGATCCACTTTATGTATCCCAAGAGGGCATGTCACATTGAAATGACTGCCTCAAATCCTGGTTCTAGTGGTGATGCTGAACAACAAGTCTTCCCTGTTTATTTGCCCATCTATGCCTTTTCTCAGATGATGGCTTTAAAATTCTACTAATCCACATGAAATCCCTTGATTTTGCACAGGAATTTCTCATCAATTCACATGGTAGCCCCTGAAAAGGCAAGTAAGGGCATTTGAGAGATGATGTTCCATCTGGAACAAATTATCATTTGTGCTTTTAAAATTGTGGTTATAATTTATCATAATTACTTTTCACATTTAAGAGAAAAGGAATAATGTGGTGACAGCTGCTCCCAGATTATGAGATTAGATTTTGTGTGATGTTTACCGCAGGCAGAGGACTGAGGGAGAGAGAAATGGTTGTACAGACTGATTAAAATAGTTCAACAATTAACATTTAGGTTATAACACTTAAAAACCCTGTGTTTTCTCCCTTCATTTGATAGAATAATATTGGTTGTGAAGGAAATCCTGGTGGATAAATTAGGGCATTCCTATTAATAATAGATTAAATGTTATTTTTAAATTGAATGTTAAGAATTTGGCCATTCTGATTGGCCACGTGAGGGCGCTGTTCACACAGCAACATAATTTCCCAGCATTATAAAATAAAAATTACCTGCCCTTTTTTTATAAAAAGGATTTTTTTTTCAACTGAAATCTTGAAAACAGCTGGCTGTAATATTGGAAGGAGTTTATTTTCTCAATGCATGTAGACTCCGACTTGCATTTTACTTTCATTGCCATTTTTACAGGCCAAATGACATAGGATGAAGGCTGTTCGTAACCTGCTGATTTATATATTTTCCACCTATCTCCTGGTTATGTTTGGATTTAATGCTGCCCAAGACTTCTGGTGTTCAACTTTGGTGAAGGGAGTCATTTATGGATCGTACTCTGTAAGTGAAATGTTTCCCAAAAACTTTACAAACTGCACTTGGACACTGGAAAATCCAGATCCAACCAAATATAGCATTTACCTGAAATTTTCCAAAAAGGACCTTAGCTGCTCTAACTTTTCCCTCCTGGCTTACCAGTTTGATCATTTTTCCCATGAAAAAATTAAGGATCTTTTAAGAAAGAATCATTCTATAATGCAACTCTGCAATTCCAAGAATGCTTTTGTTTTTCTACAATATGATAAAAATTTTATTCAGATACGTCGAGTATTTCCATCTGATTTCCCAGGATTACAGAAAAAAGGGGAAGAAGATCAGAAATCTTTTTTTGAGTTTTTGGTGTTGAACAAGGTGAGCCCAAGCCAGTTTGGTTGCCATGTATTATGCACTTGGTTGGAGAGCTGCTTAAAATCAGAAAATGGGAGAACAGAATCATGTGGGATCATGTATACAAAATGCACCTGTCCTCAGCATTTGGGCGAGTGGGGGATCGATGATCAGTCCCTGGTTTTGTTAAATAACGTCGTGTTGCCCCTGAATGAGCAGACAGAGGGCTGCCTGACTCAAGAGCTGCAAACCACTCAAGTCTGCAATCTTACCAGGGAGGCCAAACGACCACCCAAAGAAGGTAAGTGCCCAAAGAATGGGGAAGTTGAAAGCCAGCAAAGGAGGGGGTGGCCTGGGACAGGGATAAGATGTGCTCTTTCAGTACTCAGACCTGATCATTGCTTCTTTGCGCTGTCATCTTTGGATTTCTTTGATTTGTGGTCTTCACTGATGAAGGTCTCTTGAACTAGTTTTAGGTTTCACGATTTTAGAAATAGGGCGGTGAGGGTAGTATAACTCAGCAACATGCCAAGGAAATGCGAGTGGAAAATTCAGGAGAAAGGAGATGCAGAAATGCGAAGCCAGCTTGTGCTAGTGGTTGGCAGAGAGGGGAGAGAAAGTGGTGCCTTTATTCAGGTTGCAGCTCCCTGAGAGACTTACACACACACACACCCACCACCTATGAAATGAATTTTCAGACTTCTCCCTTCTGCTGCAGGCCAGAAAATGGTCCCTTTCACTTCTGTGCCTCTCTGTGACTTATTCTCTTATCCCTTTGACTTGGAGCAGCGTGACCAAAAGGTAACTCTCAAAGTCAAGCCTTTTTGGACCAAGAGACTTCTTGACACCTGAAGACAGAAGTGTTTCCCTTTTACCCCTGGCCATGATTTTTGTTTAAAGTGCTTTGTACAATTTGTACAATAAACCTGGCAAGCTTGCTCTTTGGTGGGCCAAGAGAAATACACTGGAAGCTCAAATTCTCAGGGTCAGGTCCAGGGGCTATGAAGTCTCCTACAGGTTAATACACATTCTGATCCTTTAAGAACAGATCTGCCTCTTGCAACTGGTGTTTTGCGGTCTTCTCGGTTCCCTATTGAGGTACAGAGGGAACATTTCAGAGGTGAGCTAGTCAGGGAGATTAAAAAAAAAGCAAAAACCATGCTAAGGAAATGCAGAGAGAAAAATACTGTAGTGGTTTGTGCCTTTCACCCAATCCTCAGTGGAGGAACTCTCAGAAGATTTGAGATTGTGGATTATGTTTAATAATGCAAGAAAGCCTGACATATTTTGAGAAAATGACTTCTTGTTCAGAAGGTTAATGGCTATGTTCCATTCCTTTGAGGACAGAGCTGATACATATTCGTTGTTGCTCCCCAGCCCTGCAACCAGAGAGTGTGTTGATTTCTTATGCAGGAAATGTTTTCTGATCGCCACAAAGATCCCAGTCTGTGGAAAGGGACAGCCAAGCTCCAGTCCCTCTTTCCTTCCCCTCCCCCAACAGAAGTTGTCTTTGTGACCAATATAAAATTGACACGTTGTTGGAGAATTTTATTTAAGGGTAGCCAAAGCTTTGTAAGGGAGGGAAGCGGGAGGTGGGGGTAGGGGGGAGAAGAGCCGAACTAGCTTAATGCTATTTCTCTGCTGACTGCAATTTGGGGGATGGGAATCATTATGGTGGAGCAATGGCACAAGGAGGAAAGACCTGTTAAAAAATAAATGCAGGCTAATAACAATGAGAGAAAGGTGAAAACCTTTTAAGATTTCTACAGGTCATTGTTTCACTAACAGCTGTAACTGAAGAAAACAAAGTAGTTTTAAATTACAGGAGTTCTTTTCTCTAGTAAAAATCCCAGAGAAGCACTTCAACTGCAGGGATGGTATTTAACACCATTTAAAACTAATTAGTGTCCCCTAGAATAAGAAGCTACAGTACACACAGAAAATGTGGTGTTACAAGCTGGCTAATAAAACAATTAATGCCAGAAAATAGGTTTTTTGTTTGTTTCATGATTATTTTTTAAAAATTTAGAAATCTCTTTCTTTAATGGTCAAATTTCTATCCTTAGATTGACTGCTTATGACAGGGAAAAGAGAATTCAATTTTGCAGCTTTTCTTAATGAAAGATATCTAGGGACAAAACCAAAGTTGTATGCATGATTTTCAAAGATTTTGCTGGTCATGATCATGAGATGTGGATGAAGATAGAGCTAGGAATTTTAAGTGAATGGCAGTAATAGTGATTTTAGACATTAGATGTTTAAATTACATTGAAGAATGCATATTTCTTTTAGCTAATCAGATGACCAAATGGAAATGAATATTTCCATAGAAAATAAATGATTATGTTACCAGAACTGTATTAGGAAGTTCATGCAATAGGGAAGAATTTATGCCATATCAGTATAATTGCATATATTCCCTGAATTCTGAATTTTGTGCTCTTTAGTTGTTTTGTATTCTGATTCAGAAATGTAAGGATAAGAAATTCCTGATGACATTATTGTCACTGATGCATTTATAGATAATTTTTACAAAATATTTACTGTAGTATTTCTTGACTGAAAGTATATATATATAGATATACACACAAATATATGTATATATGTATACAAATATATGTATATATTTATATATTTGGCTCTGATGCAATATAGGGAAAGACTGAAATATCTGGACTCAATTCAGTCAAATTGATACAAAATATACTAAATCTTAAATATTTGATAAAAATGATATCTGAACTATTATGTAGTTAATTGATAACATTTCAAATAAGCTATCACATGTCATTCATCGGGCTTGAAATTAACAATTGTATATGGTTTTGTTGCTTATACTTAATTTTATTCAAACTATCTTCTTATATGATAACACATAATTCTTGCTTTTGAAAATGTGGTTTTAAATATTCACCTGTATTTTATATTACTTAATGGCTTATATTTTCTATGGAAAAATACCCAAACTATCCTGTACATCGTCAAAGAGGCAAATGCAAGATTACTCTCTGTATTTTTTACTTCCATTTTGCTCATTGAAATACATATTGACTAAGAAGGCCTGAATTGTGTAGAAATACTTTCCAACTGTATTACTTCAAGGATTTGTCAGGGAAGTCCTCACACTTAATAGATGAAATTTAGATTGCTTTGTGTTATACTAGAGGTGATGAAAAATTATCCAAATGTTGAATGTCATGAATGTCTCCTTTGGAATTACAAAATCACATTTTGTGATTGCTGAGGAAGCAGTAGACTCTCAGGAATGGGATATCTACTTTGGGAGAAGATTTCTACTAGAATGTTCTTTAATAATATATTCACGTACTGAAGAATTTCATAACTGTAAAATGGCAAGAAGAAAACTCTTCTAGTTTGTAGTCATACCAATTACAAAATGCAACACAGTCAATTAGTGGATTGATGTTTCATTCAAATATTAAATTTTAAACTTGGTTATCAGTTTCCCAGTTTTTTTTTTGAACTCAACAAAATAAAAAAAATAAAAAATGAAAACTTCAAAAAATAATGTCATAGTTCAGGTATTTTTTAAACCTGCCTACATGTAATGGGTATAAATTTTTTAAAGAAAGCTCAAAGAGCCTCTGTGTGTACCTGATTTTCAGATACAAGTCTAGGGACAGATTAACATTTATTCATAATGTAATCTCTTTTTCTGAATGCTTTAGTACACTTCACTAGACTCTTTTACTGAAGATACTGTACTATATAGCTAAAATATAAAATGTGGCATTAGATTTTATTTCTTACCACTTCATTTAAAATAAATAATTAAAGCAGTTTCAGCAGAAAAATTCCACACCAGTATATCCACACCACATAATAAGCCTTAATGGAATCTTTGTTTTCTACTAACATCAATGGCTCTACTTATGTGAAAGGAAATTCGGATCCCTGTATAGATTCCAGGAAATCTGAACACACACACTCATTTGTCTTTCCACTCTGCCTCTGCTAATCCTTGATAGTCTACCACCCAGGAGAAACTGTACTTTGTGCCTGTCTAAACTTCAGCTCAGTTTGTTTGTATGTATGTCTGCAGTTTTAGGTGCATACTTAAGTCTTGAGGAATTTTCATTTACTTCATAGTACTTTTGCCCTATCTGCCCTTGTGTTACTTTTTGAGCCACCTTTCCCCACCCTGATTATACTCCTTTGATCTTACTTCCTTTGTAAATGACTTCCATGATTCCTTAATCTTTTCCAGAATGGGGAGAGATGTGCAGAATCTGTTTTTCCTAAACTATCACTATAAGAAGGATAACACATCTATTATAATAAAATATACCACATCTGGAGAGTAGTTGCCTTTTACTTCTTCTTTTTAGGGGAAGATAGATACTATTAATTTCATTTCCAATTCCATTAATGTATTATTGATGCCAGTTCTGATCCCTAAAGTTTTCTTTAACAGCATTTTAAAAAGAACGTGAATGAAGTTATTGAGAAATGTTTTAATTTAATATATTTCTTTAAAAAATTAATGATCAATATAATTTGCCAAAGATGGCCAACTTAAAAAATAGTGGTGAGGAAATATGTCAATTTCTGTCTTTATTTCTCTCTCTGGTTCTCTCTTCTGGTCCTTTTATTTCTTGAACAGTAATAATGTTTCCCAAATTTTATCTTCCAGAATTTAAGATAAATGAATATAATCTCTTTCTAAGAAAGTGGAAAAGAGTATTTGAACATCAAGTTCAGTGGTTATTTATGAGCTACAAATATAGTAATGATAGAATATTACTAAAATTATAGGTCTGGCCAAGTAAAATGCCATCATTTTTCCTTTTATCATCTTAGAATTTTGCAAGAATATTTAGAAAGCAGCTCATATTTATAGTATATAATGGAAAAAAATCTCTTTTTTATGTGGCAACATATATTTTGTAGGAAACAGAAATTATTAAGGGAGACATAAAAATTGAAGTGAACTGTGACCGTGTGCACACATGTCATGCTTGCACACCTGCCAATGTATGTTTCAGCAGGATTTTATGACAGTTGTGGACAAACATACTGAAATTAGTTTTCTTCCAAAATTCAAGTAAGAATTTTACTTCACTTAGAATCTACCTTCATACATCCTTCTTTTTACTTCATTTACTACTTGAAGTGTATATTCTTGAAATATTCTTGAACTGATATTTTGATATAGCTATTTATATCAAATGTAGTTTTCTTTAGGATCAGTGTGGTATTTATTTCCTATAAAAGTCAACCAGCCCTTGGATCAGAAATCAGTTACTTAAAAGAGGAAACTTTTCTTACTTTTTCTTTTTTTAAATAGCATATGATAGGGTTTTGGATCATGAAGTAGAGAGAACTGTATTTTAACCTGCCCTTCCATATAACTGTTACTCTGTTACTGGTTTCTTCCTCTCAGATTTGGAATGTGTGGTACTGCTTCTTTCTCAGGGTATAGGAAATCAGTAAACGACATAAAGCATGAAGGAAAAACTCGTGGCTTGGATATTATTGTTCTTGCCATTGCCTGTAAAAATTTCTTTTCAATTTAATTAACTAGTAAGAAATCGGAGAAGTATTAAAATTTTCTCGGTGTGTCCCTTCATTGCATGCAGGAATAATTTGTTGTATGATAGACTGCAGTCCCTAGAATGACTCAGCCACCTTGTATTACCTTTGATAAGTGACAAAGCTTGACTTACTAATGAGAGTAATACGTGCCATAATGGAGTGTTGTATCAAATGAGATTGCACATGTAAAACACTTGGCCTATTACTCTATTATGTGAGGCCCTTAATAAATATCAGTATCATTTTTTTCTTAAACTTCCTCTTCCAATATCTGATGGAATCAAATTCCTGATAAAAATTTACATCATATTTCAGGCACTCATATATTCTTAGAACGTTTTCTTTTATGTGTTTAACATTATAATTTGTGCACAGTAACATCATCCATACAAGATGACATGTGTCCAAGATAGACATCGTTAACATCAAGGAGGTTAAAGTGAATTCCCATAGTGCTCCTTGTGTTGTTTTGATTTTTTTTTTTTTTTGCTTTTCTTTTATCTAATTTCCATATACAATACTCCATTTTATTTCTACTTTTTTACATTTCGATTGGGGGAGGAGGAACAGCAAAGAGAAGTGACTTTAGTCACTATGTGATGCTACTTGACAGGGTTGGCCTGCAAAGTTTTGAGAATCATTTGCAAATTTTTTAAGTGTGTGTGTATAGAAGAGAGGAAATGTCATTGATTTAAAAACTCTTGGTGTTTTCATTGTTATACAATGTACATTTCTTTGTGGATTATGAATCTACAGAGTAATTAGACCTGATGTGTTATATCTGGAATCCTTTTCTTATTGAGGGTAAACCTGGGGACTAGAATAGGACTTTGATTTGGAAATTTTAAGAAAGATTTCCATTATTTTTATGTGACTATGAAGGAAAACCTGAATAAGCAAGCAAAATTCAAACAAAGGAGTGCTGTTAATAGTGCAGTCCTTTGGTGTGGAAAGGATAGATAGTCTCCAATAGGATAAATGGTAGGTCCATACATAAAGCATGGGTTCTCCCATAACCTATGCATTGTTGGTGACATAAATCTTTTTTATAGTATATTTCTGACCAGGTTTGAAACTGCTCTTATTGTTCCTTCTGGAGCATGAATTTATTTAAGTATACTCTTTATAGTTGCTGTGGTTGTGTATATTCTGTATGCTTCTTGTTTGCTTTATGTATCTTCCTTGTGTGGTATTTAGTGTATCTGGTTAACTTTACCCTACCTTTAAATTATAGTATTCTTCATTAATGTAAAAGATTATCTTCAAATCAATGTAATTTTTGAAATTGTTTTTATTCTTTGGTTAAAAACCATAAAGTATTGGTAATAATGATGTAGATTGACAATAATTTGAACTTGTCTGTGAATTTAGGGAAGTTAACAAAAGATGATTAAGCCTCACACATGTATACTTTTTGTATAAGATAAAAGGCAGCACTTCTTGATCTTTATGATGATCTTTATGTATGTTGATGACTAATGAATCAAACAGATCAAGCTGGTGGAATGAGTCGTCCCAGGTTTAGAAAGGTATCCTTTGGATATCATCACTGATGGGCAGCAAAACTATTTAAGTTAAATTTTTTCTAAGTGTTTTAATTTTGCTGAATTATACAAAATGAATATTATGTTTTGATATTTGTTTTGAAAGGGAATGAGCTTGAATTGCTAGTCTACGTTAAACCAGTTAGGAAAAACTAGTGTGGCTTTGCTGGGATTTCCTTCACTGAATTCTAGTCAGTTGCTATACAGACCACTGAGTTTCAAAATCCCCTGTTAGGCTTGCATATTCAGATATTGAAAAGAAAGCAAAGTATTTTGTTAGAACTAATTTGAAGATTTTGGTATTTTTTTAAAGCAGTTTTTAAACTATAAGACTCCATAAAATGCTATGCGCTCCATATTCAGTTATCTATGCAAATCTGATGCAGAAATTTTACTGACTTGCAGAGAATGACCAAGCAACCAAGTCACTAAAGGTTAATAAAGTATTTAGATTACACAGAAAGTTCAGCAGGTAATGAATGAGTAGGATACATGGTTGTGTAGCAGTTAATCTCAAAATTAATTGAGTGAATACAGGTTTACTTCTGAATTCATAAATGTTTGTTGATGAGCATTTCCACCCAAACCAATTCCCTGTTGCCCTATCACATAACTCTACTCTGTATAACAGAGTGTATGCTTTGGACATGTGAAATGTGAATTCTCCTATATTAAAATGAAATATTTTACCTGCTGAGCTAATCCAGGACATAATATCCTCAAATTATTTCTTAAATAGCAAGTTTTTTTGGGAACAGAATGTTGTTTGAATAGATAGAAAAAAAAATGGGCACAGGAATAACATTAGAACACGAATGGAAACAGACTGCAATATTTAGAATATAAGATCAGTTCACTGGGACGGTATAAAAAGTATTAAGGTAATTGTAGTGTCAACTAGAGAAAGCTAACTAGGTGAAATAAATTTTTAGCAATAGGTATGTTTAGGCTGATAGGAAGGTCTCAAAAATTGACACTCCTTGGTAATGAACTCCCCTGGGGGGTTTCTAATGATATTCCTTCCTTTTAAGGTAATTTTTAAAAAGTCAATAAACCTCATAAAAATTAATTTCAGCACTTACATATCATAACAGTAATAATTTGTTCTCCAAAAATGCACATTGTAAAGAGAATCCTCATCTACATATCAACCTTAAGAAAATAAATAAATTAATAATAAATTAAATACTTTCATAAATTAAAATAATATAATAAAATATAACATTCAGGAAATGCTTTCCAGTTTTCAAACCTTTATTTCACATATTTTATTTGAATGATGACTGGGTGAGGCAAATATTATATGTCATTAATATATGTCAATTATTAAGAATATGTTAAAAATCATTGTCTTTCTTTTTCTAAAACAATTAACATGAATTGATTCAAATGAAAAACTGGAGAACTTGATAGCCTGTAGATTTTCTTGTTTTTTCTGGAGCACTTTAATCTGATTGACAAATTATCATAGTTACAAGGATCTTTCCATATCATTTAGTCCAAATCTTATTCATTTACTAGAGCTCTAATATACAAATATATAATGGGAATATGATTTCAACTGAACATAAATCTTCTTGTAATTTACATTGAGCAACATTTCTATAATATTAAAGAATCCTCTGACAGTCATGTAGTGCTATTTGATAGATCTAATCATTAAAAATTTATATGGACTCTAGCCAGGACAATAATCAGTATACTTTGCTGTAGCATATAATCTCGACTATTCTCTACAACTTTGATTCATTAAATTATTGTTCTACTCATAATGTGGTTTTAAATAAATATGGGTCTCAAAAAAACTTCTAGTTTTCAGTGTATACTCACTAACTTTAAAGAATATTGGTTTTGAATTCAGAGTGTCTAGATTTCCTAAGATGATTTATTGGATTTTTATTTGCTTATCATTATCTAGGGAAATCTGTGCTTTGGAGAAATGATGTCTTATGTTTTCCTGGTTCTGTTATGGTTTGTTGATTCATACTCATTGATGGTAGAAGAGGAGCAAGACCAGGGTGTCTGTTCTTCTGGGCTTCTCCCTTGTGGTTTGCTGTGGGGAGACAATGGGCCTCAGTCCCAGGTCACTACATCTGTTAGGTGGTCTTTTCTTTTGAGGATCTGGTAACCATTATCTTCTCTCACTGTTTTAGACCTCTGGAAGTAACATTTCTAGTCTTGGAACTAAACTAGCAAGATCCATACCTTACCTGATTCTCAGATTACCTTAAATGAAAGCATCTATTTCTCCCTAATGCCCTCCCTAAAGCCCTGAGTTGTGCAGTTGTAGTAGTGAGGTGATTCCTGATCCCCTTTGAGATTGACCTGAAGCCAGTATTTCAAATTTTTGGACTTCCATGTAATGTTCAAAACACTACATAGAATAATTATCCATTTGCATATTGGCAAGTGAATAGAGAAATAAATGATAATAGGATTAATAATATCAGTAATATGAATAATTTAAAGAATCAATGAAAATTAAAATTAGTTGACCAGTTGTTGTTGTTGCTGTTTTAGCTCAGTTGTAATGGCATTTTTACACTTAGTCTAGACTCAGTATCTACATGTGCACATTTTTCATCTTAATAACTATTTTCAGTTTAGGTTCTATAAATATTTTGCTATATTTATCTATTTGTTGTTTGCCTAGCTTCATATATATCACATACACATTTTTTTCAATGCTAACATGACACTGGAACATTTGGACTTCCTGGAAATTCAAAAAAGTTTCTGTGTAGTTGATAGTTAAAAACGAACAACTTTAAGTCTCTCAAGTAAGAAATGAAAATTTCTGAAAGACGAAGATTTAGTTGCAATTTTATCATTATAAAAATGGAAAGATAAAATAAAAATGAAATTTTCATTGCTAATTCAATTTTATTTTGCCTGTTTCACTTATTAACCCTCTCAAAGCAAATAGAAAACAACAAACACACACACAAACACACACACACACACACACACATTTTTAAATTGCTTCTTTGTTTTGTTCATAAGAAGGAATCATGGCAACTCAACTTAAGAGTTTCATGAGGAAAATTAGAATATTTTTAGTTTTTTTGTGGTTTCCCTTTGTTCTTTTCATATCTAGAAATGAGCGCAAGAGATAAAGAACTGTCAGCGATATAGAAAAGACTCATTTTTCTTTCTCTGAGGTTATTTTGAGCATAGATTTATGATGTTTTTAATTAGCAATACATACCAATGTTTAGTGTATATTTGATATTTTGGAAATATTTCATCCTCTATTTCCTGCTTATAAATTGTAATGTGAAAAAGAAAGCATCTTGGGAAGACAAAAGCCTGTTTATATAATCTTTCCACATAAATCTGGCAGACTGTCAAAGACCTGCTTCTGCATAATAGACTGAGAAATTACAGTTTATTTTGGCTTCCCAGAGAGGTCAGTGTCCTTTACAGACATGTCAGCTTGTGGTCAGCTTTCTGTGGCAGGCCTTCGTTCTTGAAACTTAGAAGATGAATAGTGTATATTTTTAAGTGATGCCTCAGAAACTAACCAATTACAATGACCTTTTATATTTTCACTAATCTTTACTTTTGAATATGAAAAATAATACCTGTGGAGCAGCACTGTTCCATTTGCACAGAATACAGCCTTTAAATACTTTGCTTGTACATTAAAAATCTACTTTCTTAAAAATGTATGGATTTGGGGTTGGAGCGGTGGCTTGGTGGTTGCAGCACTTGCCCAGCATGTGCAGTTCAAACCCCAGTACCCATGTACACAGCTAGGTGTCAGAGCAATGAAAGCCATTTAAAAAACTCAGTAAAATTTTTATTCTCTCTGTCTCTCTCTTTCTGTGTCCTCTCTTTAAAAAAAAAAAAGTATGGCTTTTTTCTATTTAGTGGTTTCTTTAGAATTTTCTGATCACCATATTTTGGTCTTTGATTGGCTATAAAGAACATGAATCAGTTCTAGGCATAATAAATATTGCATGTGCTTGCCTCTGACCTCTGCATCCTCAGACCACAGAAACCACAGAGGATATTTAGAAGTAGAGTAAAAGTTGATCCACTAAATAATAAGCACTGATCTAGGCAAAAGAAATAAGTAGGTGCTAGAGCAGTGGTTCAGCAGTTATGGCACTTTCCTGGCATTCTCAAGGACATGGGTTTGAACCCCAACACCACATACACAATGAAGCAATGGAAGCTAAATGAAAAACTAAATAAAATTGATTCTCTCCTCTTTCACTGTCCCTCTCTCTTTAAAAAAAAAAATAAGTAAATGGTAGGATATGAAATGATGGAACCTCCCCCGCTTTTTCAGTAGAACATTTTTCTCTCCCTTTAAATAAAGATCAATATTTAGAAGTGTTCATTTAAGCCAATATTTCAGAGTATGTTGGTTGAGGTGGTCAGGAGGTCTAGAGGACTGCCTAATCAGTCTCTCCTCTCTTCCTGTATTGGTCCCATAGGCAAATCTGCTTGAAAACCACTGAAAAAATATAAATCTTAATCTCCACATGATGCTACACAGAACAAATTACTGTTATAGATTTTCTTTCTTTAATAAACCATTATTAACCATTATTTGCATTCTAATGGTCACCAAGAATGTGTGAGAACTGCCATTTTGTTTTTCCTGTGTTTTGCTCAGAACAAGATTCATAACTTGTCTAGACCGAATTGCCCACACACCTATGGTTAATTTTTCGCCAATCCTGCTTTCCTCTACCCAGCACAATGCTCAAGTTTGTATGGGGCTGACTCCTACCCCTCATGAAAACCCTTAGCCTCTTCTGTGTGCTCCTCGTCTCTGACTCCACTTGGGGAGTGTCCCATCACTGTTTTCTGCCAGTTCTCCATCATGTCTCATCCTGTATGTGGGTATTTGCTATCTCCTTCCAGGCATCAGTGTCTGTGCTCTCCTGGCAGAGCTACTTATAGTAAGTCCATGCTGGGTTTCGGCAAGAGGTGAGGCCCCCACTTATGTATTCTGTGTGACACTTGTCAGACAAGAGAGCTGCTCATGACATACCTCTTATTCCTATCAGAAATACTTCCTTCAGAATATAATTAGAGGGGTTGAAGTGGTGGTTCAGCAGTTATGGCACTTGCCTGGCATGCGTGAGGACCGGGGTTCAAACCCCACCACCCCATACACAACAAAGTGTTGGAGCAATGAAAGCCACCTAAAAAACTAAATAAGGTTTGATTCTTTCTCTCTTTCTGATTGTCCCTTTCTCTTAAAAAATACATATATATATAACTAGAGTTTGACCATAGGAATAAGTGGAATATGAGGGAATCACTACAGTTCTTTCTCTCTCTCTCTCCATTTGGATTCCAAATTTTCCATCTTGTGCTCCCAGACAAGCACCTCTTTATCCCCCAAATTAGCTTACTCCAAGCAAATCTCATGCTTACATACTTGTTTTCCTAACAAAATGTGAATTCTCCTTTGGGATACTTTTACCTCCTTTAGAAGTTAAATATTCAGAAGCCCTAATTTAAAATTGTTATAAATATTGTTTTAGTGTTGTTTTTTATTCTGGCTCTTTCCTTCATTTATTATTTATTTGTTTTTGTCACTAGTTGCTCAATTACAAATTGTCAAGCTTCTTGGAATAAATGAAATTTATTAGAGCAATGAAAGTGACTTTTCTTTTTAAAGAGAGAGAATTTTATGTTTTCATCATTTTTTGTCTTCATTTGTTTTTGTTTTTCTTCTACTTAGTTGTGTATGTGGTGCTGGGGTTGAACCTGGTTCCTCACAACCCCAAGCAAGACCTCTACCACAGAGCCACCTCTCCAGCCCCAATGAAAGTTAATTTAATTCTTATTTGTTCATCTGTAATGAACATCCACAACTGAGGAATATTTGTAAAACATTTTCAAGTTTTCACAGTTGTAAAAAATTTATTAGCAATGACATTCCATTGATATAAGTTGATAATTGGGGTGTCATTAATGCTTTTCATCAAATAGTTCCACATTTTAGAATTCTGGGCACACAGAGGAATTTTCTTTTGACCACTAATCTTTGTATGGTATCATATGAAAGTGTCCAATGAATTGTGAGCAAAAGTTGTTTCTCACTTCTAAGGTGGGTTGTTGCATTGCTGAAGTAAAACCATGAAGGTGTCAATATTTCTGTCTTAAGGGCCTGTACCTAAAGAAGAGGGGCTCTTCTATTAGCAACAATATTATGGCTAAAATGAGGGGAGTCCCTGCTCCTGCAAATCTGTGATGGTTATGAAACATGAATAAGGAATAATTTTCCTTTTTTGAGACACTGAGGTTTTGTTTTGTTTTTGGATACTGCAGCTTAACCTAGTCTAATGTGACTTATTCGATGTCTAATTGATGAAGATTGAGGAACAGTGAAGTGATTGTGCTAAAAGGTTTTTATTGGAGATGTGTTCTGTAATTCCATTGTAATAATGTGGTGCCATTTAGTATTTCATATTTTGCGGAGTAGAACTCATCCAAATACTCAAATTCTTCCCTGCAGGTAGCTGTATCTGAACTTTCTTTAAACACTCTGGAATTTATCTTAGTTATTTGTCAAGATGTTCTAGTTTTAGTCTGCTTAAAATTAGTTGATATCAAAATAACTACAAAAAATCTCATTTATAAGAGACTTGCTTTCAACATTTCTTCAAAAAGCTTCTTCAGTTTCTCTGTATTTTAATCCAGAATATATACACATTTTATATTATTTTGTTAAAATCTTGTAAGGTTGTTCAAAAATTAAAAAAAAAAAAACTAAATGAGAGAGAGAGGATACTGTGGTCTTTCATGGAGCTGTAATTATGCCAGAAGTGTGGAAGACATTCCTTCTATCATGGTAGCTCTTGCTGAAAGGGGTAAACATATTCTATTCTCTGACCCTTTGTCCTTTCTTTCTGCCTCCCTTTCTTTTCTTATTCCAGTTTATTTTCTTCCTTCTCTTTCCCTCTCAGTCTTTACCTCTTTTCCTTTTACCCTCTCTCCTTGTATCTTCTTGTTACTTTACTTAATTTTTAGACACATATGCTATGATTTGTAAATCTTGTTGGGTAGACATTGTAAAGATTTCCACAGAATTGGTAATTAATATACAGGTAGATGGTTTTTTTTTCTTTTTTGTAAACAAATATTTCTATAGTAGTTTGTGGGACATTTGTAAGTAAATGGTGCTGCATTAATTTTAACAATTTTTTGTGAGATTAATTATTGAGTAGGTGGGCATTTGGCATAAAAGTGTTTTTTACCTCCCCTGAAAGTCAATGGGCATATGGGGGCGGGGCCTGGGAAGTAGCTGATGTAAACTTTAAACTTGCCTCTGCCTTACTTACTGAGAGGGAATAGTTCCTCCCAAATTAGGAGAGTGCTGGCAAGCTTTGAGCTCAGGTGCTGTGCTTTCCATTTATTTTCTTGGCTTCCTATTCTCCAGAAGTTTGGATTATGATGATATGCTCATTAATTATATGAGATATGCTATAGGAGTCAAAAGAAGGATATACAAACCACCGAACAACTGAAAAATTAAAATATAAAAAATGGGCTTTTTATTTTTATTTTTATTATGAGTTCTGAAGAGAATTGAGGAATGAAACAAATTACCTATTCACTTCCCACATGTGTGTATATCTGATATGTACCACATGCATTTACATAGGTATGTGGCATTAATTGCTTATAGGCATTACATGCACATAAAATGTGAAAAGAAATGTTTTTCAAAAATTTGAGAATGTTCCTTGTAAACTGCATTTACTAACTACCAAATATATATTTAGCTGAGGAAAATCATAAGAATGATAAAAAATAAAAATATTTTGCAATAGAAGCCTTAAACTTTAAGATAATTAGTTGGAAAATTCACTTGGAGTCTTTTTAATAGATGCATTCAAAGTGATGTTCTATGAATCTCTTTGGATATAATATATTAAAGATTATTTAAGATTTAAGGAAAAATCATTTGCCACGTATGTTTCTAAAAGTTAAAAAAAGCTTCAAATTGAAAATCAATTTTCTTTTAAGTTTGCAAGAACGCACATGTATATAACAAAAAGACAGTCTCAAATTCTCTCTAATCATTTTTCCCCTCTTAGGAACTTTGTCATGTATTGGATTCCACACATCCATAACTATCAATTTAGTTTCAGGTTTAGGTATTTCTCTATTGCTATGGTTCAGATATTAGCAGTCCCCCAAAAGCTCATGTGTGAGATAATGCAAGAAAGCATAGTAGATGGGCTGGAACGATGGCTCAGTGGTTACGGCACTTGCCCAGCATGCGCAAGTACATGGCTTCAAACCCCAGCACCCACATACACAACCAAGCGTCGAAGCAACGAAAGTCATGGGAAAAACTCAATAAAAATTGATTCTCTCTGTCTCTCTCTCTCTCTCCCTCTCTCTCTTTCTCTCTCACTGTCCTTCTCTCTTTAAAAAAAAATGAGAAAACATAGTAGAGGTGAAATGATTGGGTTATGAAAGCCTAAACCCAATCAGAGAATTAATCCCCAAATATGCATTAACTGAGTCAAAACTGAAGGCAGGTAGTGTGTACCTGGAGAAGGTGAGTCCTTGGGAGCTTGCCTTTGTGGTATACATTTACTGAGCTGAGTTTAGTTAGTCTTTCTGCTTCTTGGGTGCCATGTTCCCAGCCTTCTCCCTCTGCTATGAACTTCCACCATGATGCTCTGTCTCACCTCCAGTCTAGAGGAATGGAGTCAGCTATGACTTGCAACATCTGAAACCATGATGCCCAAATAAACTTTCCTCCTCTAAAATTGTTTGTCAGGTCTTTTAGTAAGCAGCAAAAAAATGACTAAAATGCTTTTGAAAGTTACTTTTAATGTAAAAAACAAAGTCACTACAAGAGACAGCAAGTCATGGTAGTTAAGAATCAGAAATCCTAGGTTCAGATCTCAGTTTCTTCATTTTTAACAATAGTTATTGTTATTGCTGCTGCTTTTCTTTCTTTCTTTCTTTCTTTCTTTCTTTCTTTCTTTCTTTCTTTCTTTCTTTTATTCAAAGAGAAGGTGATTTTAGTGAGTGAATTGGGAGATTGAATAAGGTGGTGCCTGTAAGATTGTAAGATACTTGACCACATACACACAAAATATATCAATGCCTAGACTGTGTAGTACTGGCTGACTAAATGTTAAATTTCATTAATTCTATGAGTCTGGAATACTTTACAGCATTAGGTTTCTTTACTACAGCAAATACAATTTTCATTCATAATAAAAGCTAATCCATTTATTTATAGACCTTGGAGAAATTAAAATATCTCCTGGATTGTTCAGTCTACAGAAATGCATTGTTTCTTTTATTCTTTGTTTTCCTCTGAGTACTCATGCTTCTGAGAGAAAAAAAAATCTGAGTTGTGTTGACATATCTATTGTCTTCTATTCCTTTAAAAAATGAACCACTTTCTTCACAACATCACCATTTTTCATTTTAAAATGAACGAATCAGTGATATTCGATTGTATTTGGCCACCTAATCAATGTCATCTTCTGGGTATTTTCTTGTCAATATGTGAGTTCCTTTGATCTAGTCATTTTCTAATATTAGAATTTAAATGGATTCACGTATTATTGGTTATAGCAAGTTAAAATCAGTATTCCTATTTCTAAGGATTGGTATTCATGTTAAAATGAAGCAAACTATTATTTGTCTTGGTGTTTCGTGAATCTCTTTTTCGTTCTGACCAGAGTCAGTTTCCCTTGAAAAATTTCATACTCGCTGCTGTGGTTTAGATATGAGGTATGTGAAACAATACAAGAAAGTCTTGAGGTGAAATGAGTGGATTCTGAGCATCTTGGTCTAATCAGTGCATTGATCCCCTGATAGAGATTAATTGGGTGGCAATATAGGCAGGTAGGATATACCTGGGGGTGTGCCCTTGGAGTGTATGTTTGTCTTTGTTGAGCACAGCTCTCTGTATCTCCGCTTCCTGGTGTGTTGTCCATGTCCTAAGCCACTTTCTTCCCCACACACTTCTACCATGATGTTCTTTCTGCCTCATTTCGGGCAGTCCCAAGGAATGGAGTCAGCCTTCCATGGACTGAGACCTCTGAAAATGTGAGACCCAAATAAACTATTCATCTTTTACCTGTACTTGTCAGGTCTTTTGGCCATAGAAGCAGGAAAGCTGTGACCAAAAGAACTACTACCTCCTGTTTAACTTTCAGGCTTAATGTAGGAAAATAGTGCTAAAATACGAATCCATATTCCATTTTCTGGAAAATCCTTTATTTTCATTTTTGATTTTGTTAAACTTTTACTTTCAGACATAACAAACAAAAGAATTTGAAATAGCATACTGGATTTTTAATTGTCTATAGACCTTTGATTTCTGAGAGCTCTTGTATTAAAAGACTGAACAACTGCCTTCTGAGTGAGATTTTCCCATTAACATCAGCAACTTTGCACAAGTCACATCTTCTCTCAGACAGCTTTAGTTTGCATTTATAAGCGTAAAAATGATCATCACAGGATTGTATGGGCACTAAAAACTATAAAACATGGAAAACATTTAGAAGTTAGAAAGTAGTATCCAAAATGCTTTTGTTGGTATTATTGTCAATATAGTCTTGTAAATGTAATTGTGTTTATTAAATGTTATTGTGTGTATTAGTTTAGTTCATTGTCATGTATTGGAAGTAATGGTCCTGTCCTGTAATGATGGAAATCACATATTGTTGGATGATTTGCTGGGCTTGACATTTTTAAGTATGATTTTGATCTTCTGTTGTTGAGAAAGCATTTATTTCTTTGATTTTACTTTTTATTTTGTATATCAATAAAAGGAGTAAGAACTTTGGCTTCATACTGAAACAGTTCAGAGTTTGTTCCCAAATCCCCCTTCCACTAGATTTGTGATCTTTGGCATTTCTCTTTGTATCTGGAAACCATGTTTCCTTCATATGTAAAGTAGAGGTCAAATTTGTGCAATTTCTTTTGTTTTAATGCATTCTGTTGAAAAAGAAAACAAGATTAATGTGCAAATGATACAAAAAAGGGGCATTCTCTTAATTCAGATATTTAAAAGTAATGCACACCTTAAGTTTAGGGTGCTCATAGCGAATGAATTATAATGAGTTCAGTTTTATTCAGCTCTATCTTTCCTTATCTGTAGATCAAGATCAGAAATTTAATGAATCATTTCATAATAAGCTTCCATTTTTACATCAGTCAGACAAGCAGCTTAAAAATAAGCACATCCCCTTTTTCCATTTTGCTTCTCAAAGTCAAAAGCTACTATTAGAGGAGAACAAACATAGATGGAGTCTTCCTGAAAATTTATCTCAAATGCTAATACAAAACCTGGGGAAATTGTTGATTTTATAGAGTTATTTATTTTTTTTACTGTATAAAAGCAACATATAAATAAGCATGGGTCACTGAACCATATCAAGTAATTAAAGATTAAATATGCTAATTTTTAAGGAATGCAATTTACATGAATTATAAACAGAGTAAAAGATAGAATAATTTAAGTGAGCTTCTTAATTTCATGGGGTGTTTTTGTATCATTCCTGAGAATACCACAGACAGGAATCTGTCTGCTGCAGCTCTTAGGTTGGATTTGTTAAGAGAACTGATAGAATCTAGTAGCAAGCTACTATATAGTTCTGATGGGATTACAAAGCAAATTTGGTAGATAAATAAAATACCTGCCACTTCATTTCTACCTAAAATACTTTTAAGACTTCTGAAAAATTTCGTTACTTGATAAAACTTTAAAAACACAGTTTTGTGCCTTTGAACAAGTGGAGCGATATTAAAAGGTAGAACTATATTTGATATTTTATACAGACCTTGCTTAATTCAGGTTATATCAGCCTAACATATTTATTTTGACTAATTATAATTTGCTACAACTAGCTTTGCACAACATAACCCCTAATGTAATAAACTTTTCTATTAAATAAGCATCTGCAGGGAATGGCTACTTTAGAAATCTAAATAGAAATTTGCTATCTGTAGTGGCTATTTTAAGGAGAAAAAAAAATGGAACAAAACCAACCAGTAGCTCATACTTTTTTTATTCTTTGTAGACTTGTTTACTTACTTGTTATGTAATCACATACTAATGAATTCCTTTCTGTAAGCCCAGTAAAATCTTAGGTCTTACCTGTTTTAATCTTTCTGAGAGTCCCATGAGGTACTTATTATGAGTATAATTTTCCAGATGAAAAGTGAGACAGAGAGGTTAATTGTCTTTCCCAATGCTGTCTGGAGAAAGGATGGAGCTGAATTCAAGTTCCATGTTCTTGGCCCTTTCCCTACCACAATTCTGTAAAGATAAATATAATCTAATATTTTTCAGTAATTCAAAAAAGTACTCAATTCAGGCAATCCTTTGTAACTATCAGGTATTTTAAAATACAATAAAATTTTAGTTTAAGCCCACCAAAGTATATATCCCCAGATATGTTTACAACCTCAGTTAATGTTCCTTCCAACACTTAGTGTTTTCCAAGCTGTAGGTTGCCTAGATCTGCAAAAACAATGGTGCTTTCTTCTTTAACCAATTGGATTATTCAGGGAACTCTTGTTTCATCTTTCCCAGTGATTAAAGTTGAGACATTGAATTTTGACCTGCCTTGAGATATGCAAAGCTTATGAAATACATTTTGCTCAATAATATAAATTTTTAATTTTTAATATTTTAAATTAATGTAAATATTCATGTAGATATAAATGCAATTTTTAATATTTTGTTCTGGAAAAATATGAATGTCTTTGGTTATGAGGGCATAGATGTTAAATACTTTGCAGTTTAATTGCTTTGAACTTCATTTAGCACCGAATTAACACAACTAGGTGCTCAATCTCCTCTGTAATTATGATTATAGAAGATCAAAATAAAACTAGAATTACAATTATCTTTTCTAGTATTTTTAATGATTTTAAGTTGGTAAGATGTCATTTCATATTCAACAAAAATAGTTTATAATTAGAATAAGCATTTCTAATACTGGAAAGATACAGAATAAGTCTAAAAGAAAGTGAGGTAAAAAGTTCATTACCCAGGTCCAGGAATATTTTAATTGTTGTCTTTAAAATAATTTCTTGAAGTCTACACTTTTATTTGCCTGAGCACTTAAAATGAATACTATTCTATTAGAAAAAAGAATAAAACCCATTCTTATTTAAATAATTCTTTGTGGGGTTTTCTTAATTATTGTAACAATTACTGAAAATCAAGCTGATGCAAACTTTTTAAAAAATGATAGTGATTCAATATGTTATAGAGGTAAGGGTTTTTGAGAGGAAGTAATCAAAACAAAATTATTTTTTCTTCATAAAAAGTAAAGCTACTTCATTTATTCCAATGAGGGTGATTCAGAGACTTTATGTAGGCCAATATTAGTCAAAATCAAGAGGGAGAAGATAATTTTAAAATTATTATCAGAGAAAAAACAGAAAATTTGTTTTCCTTCCATTTTCTCTTCATTTATTTTATATTTTTGTAAATGTCTTTCATATTTAAATGTGATAGGAAAACATTTTCTCACATTAGTAAATTTTAGTCTGATTTTTATTGATTTTTAATACAGTGTGTAAAGATTACATTTTTTATTTCCACACAAATATACATCCTGTCATCATCAATGCTAATTTCTTTTATATTTAATCTTTGCAAAAGTTACTGTATGTATGTATTTGAATTATTCCAGAATTCTTATATTAAGCTAAATATATAGAAGGACTTTAGGTGCATGATTAAAAATATTATAACATTTGCATAATTTAACAGATTAAGAAGAAGAATTCAGAAAACCATTCCAGGGCAATTTACTTGTTTTGAACATCTGGTTAACAGCTGGAGTAATGAAAGTTAACACAGCAGTACCCATCTTTCACACTGATCCCCCATGCACATGCAACCACTAGCAAGGATTAACTACTATTAATTCTTGCTTTCTTTTCCCATAGGATTTTGCTTTTAAAAAGAAAAGAAGATTTGAGAATTCTTAACTGTAGAATATCAGCAGAAAGTTATATGCAAAATATGAGTAACACTGATTAATACCAGATTTTGACTTAATTAGCATAAATTCCAAAAAGAAAACTAGCTATTGACAGTTGACATAGATCATTATGGTAGAATCTCCAGGTAAATCATATACACACACATTAGGCAATAAACAATATAGGAATAGCAAATACCATATTCAGCAGCATCTTAATGTTGAACCAACTAGTTGAATGTGAGCCTATAATTTTATTATGTAATTTATTTGTTATAATTTTGTAATGTATAATATATAAGAACAATCTATACTGTTTTAATACTGCAAGTTTTTATCTCTTTCTACATGAATCTTAATTTTATGTATCAATTTTTCTATTTTCATTTAGTATGTTGACAACTTTGTGATGCTTCAGTTGAAAATATTAAATGAGCTTGCATGCTCAGTTCCCAGTAAAAAAACATTTAATTTCCTAATTTAATTTAAAAAATAAATGACCATTACATGCTCAATTACCTAATGTAGGAAACATCAGAATTAGATGATATATGTTGTCCTTTCAAGTTATAAATCGTCTAAAGTCATTCAAGTTGATAGTCTTCTCTTTTAAAATTTGACTTCCAATGTCTAAATTTCTAGATATATTGTAGGACATATTAAATAGAATGATACTAAAAGATAAGCTTGAAACTCTTAGCCATAGTTGACCATAATGTATCTCTTTTAAAATGCCTCATCTTTAACTCAATGCTTCAATCACATATGAAGAGATATTGTTTTAAATTTGCTCTTATGTACTAATTCTGATTTTTAAGCTTTTTTTCAGGGAACAGAATTGAGTTCTGTCATGAGTATCTTCTCTTCAGCACAAAGTTTAGCTCATGCTATGTTATAAAAGTTGTAGATGCAGTTGTAGATATATATGCACACATATGTTTTTCCAACTTATGTTGACATTTCAGTTCAATGACTTTATATGCAAAAATGTTTGTTGGGAACTTCTTTTTCCAGAAAGTACCACTAGATATAGTAGTACATTAACTAGTCATGACAGAAAAGTGATTATTCATATATTCATATATTATATTATTGGTCTTGAAATTGGAGCCATGGAGTATTAATAGGGAATATATTAAATATATATACTCCAAATGAGAAGAACATTTTAAAACTTTTGCTGTTACTAGGAAGAAGAAAACACTAAAGATGATGCAAAAAAGAAATTCACATGACCCATGGCCACTACAATTTACACTGGACTTTTAAAGATTACACAAATTAGTTTGATTTAATGAAATGGATTTAACACAGGTTACATAAGAGGATGTTTCAGACTTTTCTTAAGTAGTGTAGAAATTGAATTAGAAAAGGAATGCTGTCATATAGACTTAGAACAGACCCAAGTGTTCTTCATTTAAGCTAAATTCTTGGGATTTTAATCTCATGGTAGCAAAGAAGTTTAGATGGATTTGTGATGAGGGTAGGAAGAGGCAGGTAAAAGTCATCATGGAGAGGGTATAGGTGGAATGAAGTTGAAGTAAGCTGAATTAATTATTTGGGAAAGGAAATAGGGAACCATATACCTTAAAGTAACCAGTGATGGATTTCCTGTAGTTGAGTTGAAGGCCACAGGATCACAGGATAGGGCAAGAATTTGGGAGTACTCAATAGTAGTCCTGTGGTGAGAGGAAAAAGCTAGGACCCTGAGGCTCAAGTAAATGTAAATGTTTGGTGAGGAGTTAAAAGCTAAGGTCACAGGTCTTCTCTTTTAGAAGTCTTCCCCCCAAAAAAATGCATAAAAAATCTGTTTAAAGCTAGATGCAGTGTCATAGGCCCTTAATATCTATGATTTGTGAGGCTGGCTGAGGCAGGAGGATTGCAAGTTCTAGGTCTCAGCAACTTATCAGAACCTGTCTCAAAATTAATTTAAAAAAGAGGGGACTGCTCAGTGGTCAAGTACCCCAGGACCCCAGGATTCAATCCCTAATCCAAATACAAAAAGGAAAAACATAAAGTTTAAAATACAGCTTAGAACTTTGCAAGGCAAGAGGAGAACCAAGAATGGACAACATACATTATGTTTTCATTATTTATTAAACCCTTTTAAATATTTTTTCAATATTTCTTAAACTTTTTTGGAGTCTTCAAGTTAAATTAAAGGTTTATTCTTGTATTGGTACACAGAAATGGTAATTGTATATATTGCTAGATAATATTAGAATATAAAATCAACCTTTTGTAGAAAGTTTAGATCACCATGTGTTATCTATAAAGATATCATTTTGGTCTTATTAAGCAACTATTATGCATGTAGGTTAACATTATCAAAGAAAGTCATGAAGATACAGTTTGGTGCCCTTATTAACTCAATTTCACAAATTAACTACAAAATCATTTTTCTAGAACTATTCACAGAAGAGAAATTGGAAAATGATCCACATTAACTCTTGAGTTTTCAAGAATTAATTTTTTTAGTTTTTCATCTGGTTCTTCTTGATTCGGCATTTTGTTGCGTACGTGGTGCTGGATTTTGAACATCTATCCTTGTGCATGCCAGGCAAATGCTGTAACTGCTGATTTACCACTCAGCACCAGAATTGATGTTTTTATATGATGAAAAACCTCAGCTCCTTTGTAGATGTTATGAACTTGTTTGTCAAATGGAAAATGCATTTCTAGTAAATCCATTTCACCAGCTTCAACATGTTATACAAATAATAAAAATTAGAATAGATAAGAAAAATTTAAACTATGTATATTTTATTTTAATTTCTTTTATTCCAATTAATTTCTCTATAGTTTCATAATTAGATATGAAGAAGACTAGACTTTGAGAAAGAAGTTCTTTTTTTCTGAAGGCCCTTTGTTTCCTTTTATTATGTCCACAGACTACTACATACTGCTGTTTACTTTAGTTTAAAAAATGCCTTGTAACAAGGGGAAAGAGGTAAAGCCATTAACAGATGGTGCCAGTGTTAATTGTACAAAACAGATATTGCCTTATTTTTAGCGTAGGGAAAGAGGTTTTATTGTAAATAAATTATCCTTTGTGTTCATCCTGTAATCTCTACTACTGTTGCCAATCAGTTCTATTTTACAAATCTGTTGGAAGTAGTTCCTGATTTTTGAATCAGGAACTTTAAGATGTTTTTCATCTTAAAGTTTTAAAATTTTTTACCAAAATTTGCACAATAAATTAGACATTAATACAGTCATATTTTAACACAATAAAAATTTTGGTATTGTATGAATTATTTTAGGAATTCCACATTTATAATTGATAGGATAAAAGTATCCATTCAAGTCTGGGAGTATAGCTCAGTGGTAGAGTACTTCCCTACTATGCACAAAACCAGGAGTTCAATCCCTAGTACTTTAAAAAAATATCCATTTAGGTCAGGAAAATCTAATTTTGTGCTTTTAAAATTGCCTATTTCCTATCATTTGCTCTGTAGGGATTAAGAGTTAGTATGAGGGGCTGGAGCCCTGGTTCAGTGATTATGGAGCTTGCCTGGCATGTGCAAGAATGCAGGTTCAAACCCCAGCACCATGTGTACAACGAAGTATCAGAGCAACGAAAGCCACATGAAAAACTAAATAATATCGATTCCCTCTTTTTCTCTCTCTCACTGTCCCTCTCTCTTAAAACAAAAAAACAAAAAAGGGTTAGTGTGAGGCTTGGGGATGTGGCTCAGTGATAGACTGTTTGCCTGGCATGCATGGAGCCCTGTGTTTGATTCCCCAGTTACCAGCACCATCACCACCGCAGGAGTTAATATGAAACATTTTTCTTTTAAAGAAGAAAGGATTTGAATGCCTGCTTTAAATTTTTGCCTTTGTTCTATAGGAGGCATTAATAGCTTTGAATAGAAACACTTTTAAAGAGCAGAAATACTATAGCTACTTGAAGACAAATTCAGTAAGAAGAACTGTACCAAATATTTGGTTTTTCACTATTTCTTCTTCATCTAGAAGCTTCATTATTAAATATGTGGAAGCCAAAGATGATTCTGATATTTTAGCATACTACCAATTGTTAGAGTAGGGTAAAGAGAGGCTACTTATAATTTTCACTAAAAGCATGAGAGTCAATAGAAAAATCACTATGTCAGCATTATTTGAAAATGAAAATTCTATTCATGGACTAAAAAGAATTATTTTAAAAGGGAACAAAGTATAATGAATGATATTTGTCCATTTCTTAAGGATAGGTATTCTCATTTGCCCTGATTTATTTTTCCTAGTGTGTTCTACATTTGTAGAATATAATAATTTTAAGCACATTTTTATAGTACCTACTTAAAACTCAAGGGCCATTATCTTCAAAATATGTATTTATCTGAGCACATGAAAATGTTTGAGATATCTTCGATATTTGGAACAAAGTGTTCTTGTGACCATAGGGCTCATTACCTCACCTCCAAAATTCATATGTTGAAGTCCTAATTACAGTGCTGACATGGTTGTGGGATCTTTGGGACGTAATTAGGTCATAAGAATGGAGCCTTTATGAATGGGATTACTGCCCTCATAAAAAGAAACAGGGAATACCCCCAGCTTTCTTTCCACCTCATAAGAATTCAACAATAGGACAATGGTCCCCACAATCTGGAAAAAGGTTCTTACCAAAGAGAACTTGACCATGCTAGCCCTTCATCTCATACTTCCATCCTCCTGAACTGGAAAAAATAAATTTGTATTGTTTATAAACCATCAAGTCAATGGAACTCTGTTATGGTAGCCTGAACTAAGACAAATATTTCCTGTCATCCTGCTGTTTTTTATGCAGCTGTGGATCAAGTGGGAAAGATAGGGGGAATGTGCCCCAGGACTTAGTGGCAGAGTAGTAGGGGATACCTTTCATTCAAACCATAACAGATGAGATGCATCCTTTCTTTGAAATATGTGGTCACTTCACACATTTGTAAGGTATCTGATCACTGAAGGAATCTTGCGATTTTGATTCCTAGATCTATATTTCTAAGGTTGCTCCCACTTTTAAAGTTGTACACATCCATGTGACTATTATTCTGTAGAAAAGAGTTGAACTTATCAGTCCTTATCTGTATCCACCTCTCCTGACTGCTGCACTTTTTGACAGTTACATATTATTATCATATTCAGAGACAAAGCTATTTTTGTTTTAATGACACATAAATTGAGCATAGGTCCAAGATAACAACGTGGTTTTCATAAATATCCATTATTTTGAGGTGTATAAAGATATTTGAAGTAAAACAATAACAAGAATTCTTAATCCACTATGAGAATGATAACAAATAGATATTGTTTCTAATATTCTCAATCTTATAATTTGCTAATTTCATTTTTAGAATAATTTCTGAAAAATTATTATGCATATCAAAACTATAACTCATTCTGGATGTCATAGACATAATTGAATGACTATCCCCCCAAAATAATAATAAAAGATCTTAATATAAAATTCATAGAGGTTTAATGGGCTAATGATTAAAAATAGGTAATTTAAGCTCAGCAGTTACGGTGTTTGCCTGGCATGTGCGAGTGCCTGAGTTCAAACCCCAGCACCATGAATACAATGATGTCTTGGAGCAACAAAAGCCATATGAAAAACTAAATAAAATTGATTTTCTCTCTCTCTCTCTCTCCCTCTCCCTCTTTCTCACTTTGTTTCTCTTTCTTTAAAAAACAAAAAATAGGTAATTTAAAGGAGAATCGTTTGTAATCTTTGAAAAAAAATCCTGTGGTTTAGTGGATATGGTTATTTTAGTATTTCAGAAATTTGAAGTTGACATATCACTCTCAGTAGTACTACACAGAAACTTAGAGCTGTAACCTAGTTCTAATGGAATATTTTATAGTCAAGTTGCCTATAGCCAGTGATAAGCCTCTATATAGAATTGGGCTTTTTTTTAACTTTGGGGAGAAAATAAAACTAAAATATGAGGATCAAACTTGATATGATTAGCTGATTTCAGTTCATAATTATAACTGTAAAATAAGTATACGCTTATTCCTTAAAAGGGAAACTTAATTAAGGCTTAAAACTGATTATTTACTAATAGTGCAATGCAACTAGAAATTTAATATTGTAAATGTAAAAAAAAAACTCATCAAAATTGTTTAGTTTCACCAAAACTGAATTTTCTTGAGAAAATGCTAATTCATGGGTCTTCCTCTGCTTGGGATCAGCAATGTTATGCACTCTGCTTGAACCAAGCCATCATTCAATGAAACAAATTTCAGGAATCCTGTCAGTTTGAATTGATGAATGTAGAACCTGAGAGAGTCAAACAATGTTTACCTTTAATGCATTCAGATAAGCATTTTAAATAAACTAACGTCACATAAAGTGTAACAATAAATAGCAGAATTTCCTAACTTTCTTCATAGCATAGTGTCTGAGATTCCAAAGAGTAATTGTAGAAAGTGTAGGGTCTTCTGAAGCTTAGAAGCATAAACTGCCTGTTATTTTTCCATGTTCTATGTGTGAACATAAGAAACAAATCCAGCAGGGAATTTAGAGTTTAACACTCTTGATTTGAGGATCTGCAAAATACTATTGCTGTGTTCTCCATCAACTGTACCATAAGGTTTGCTCTGGCCATTGGGACACTGAAAGAAGCTTGCTCTTAAGGCTAGCTTCTGGAATGTAAGAAATCACAGAAGACAGACATTGCTATTACAGCTATCTCTGCTGTATCCATTGATCCTAGACATACCTGCTACGAACCTGAAATATGGCCATCCAGCTTAGAATTGTCTAAACATCAGAAAAACCATCTAGCCAATGTACATAATCTTGAGAAATCATAAACATTTATTGTTTTCATTCACTAAGTACTGACTAATAATCCCCTTTCTGCCAAATCAAAGAGCAAGAAATTCCATCTGAAATATTAGCTCAAGCTATAGCAACTGCTACAGAAAAAACTGAAGTCCCATGTTGGTTTTTCACAACCTTTGGTAATGGAAAAATGCCCTGAAGACACTAAGTTTTTTGGCCATTCTTAGGGCAAAAAGAGCATCCCTCTTACAAATTTTGTATAGCAGTGTCTAATAAGCTAGAATTAAATGATAGCAAAAGCCCTACCTACCAATAAGTCTAAGACATATTGATTTCAAACTCCAAAATAGGCAGTACAGAAACTCATTTTAGGACTGTATAACAGATTTTGAGCTCTAATCTACCATATCTGTTACAGTCTGTGTAAGTTCTTTCTTTTTCTTTTGGTAAATTTTTCATTTTTTCATAAATTTTTAGAGTATAATATACAGATTAATAAGCAACATCTGAAACCTTACATTAATCTATAGACATAGAAATGATAAAGTCAGTCAGTCTTCAAACTGAAAACTTATTAACTATATACCAAAAATCATAGTAGTCATTATCTAAATTCAGTATTCTTTTTTTGAATACACAATTTATTTCTCTAAGAAAACATTGTTACAAATGGTGGTTCATTCTACTATTAATATGCTTTCCTTGCAAGTTAAACAAGTTAGTGGGTTTTGGCTTAAAAAGCTAAGCATCATTTAATCATTCATAAAATTTTACTGGAACCTCCCCCTGCCCCAAATTCCAAACACTGTTCTCATAAATGGCTTTGAATAGCAACTTGTTATGAGTTCTTGGGAATTACATGGAATGTGTGTTCTTTGGCTCCCAAGTTTACAGGACAGCTGAAGGGGTATAATTCTCTGATTGACAAATCGTATGAAGACCACTCCATGTGCCAGGAGCAGGAGTCAAAATGTGGGGGACAGCTTCTACAGGCACTTGAGCAGCTAGGCCAATGTGCAAGTGACTGCACAAGACCTCCCACTCCTCCAATTTTTTTTTATGAGAAAGAGAGAGAGAGAGAGAAACAATTTTATTTAGTTTTTCATGTGGCTTTCTTTGCTCCAAGACTTCGTTGTGTCCACAGTGCTGGGGTTTGAACTTGTTTCCTTGTGCATGCTGGGCAAGCTCTGTGACCACTGAGACACCACTCCAGCCCCCACTCCTCCAAAGTTGAAGGATGCTGAGGATGTTTCTGGCCCCCATGTGAACTTCCTAGGAATTCAAAGCAGCAGCCACGCCACCCCAGAACCTCTCCTGTTGACCTGCCTACCAGGAGGAAAGCAGGGAACTGAGGCTACAGGGGATGGGGAGGGACCTCTGCCTGACTTAAAGCAACATGCATCTTGGAAGCCCAGCATCTGCTGGCAGGTGAGAGCTGAGCATGCTGATAGACTGCTTAACACCTAGGACCATGTGAACAGTAGGGTCCAGAGGATCTGCAAAGTTTTCTAAAGGTGGCTGAAGCAGCTCTTCCTCTTTAGTGTACCTGCAGAATGGACTTCTTTCTGGAAGAAGTCAGAAACCAAGCCTAAAAGTGAAGCTGGTACTTGAAAACAGCTATTTAGAGGTTAATAAACCAATCTAAGAGACAAGGTTCTCAAGCTTTCCTCTCAATTGAAGGAACAAAATCATAGGAAGGCTGTGAAGAAGCCCAGTACTGCAGACCTGAGTTTTCTTCAGCAGTTTCTAGATGCCTAGTCAGCAGGAGATGGCTCCTGGTAGACCTCACCCTGCCTCCTGCTGCCCTGCACTGTCGCCCTGCACTGTCTTCCTGCCCTCACCCACCTTAGTGTCCTGCTCCATCTGGAAAAACAAATGAGCAGATGCCAGGGAGTCCTGTCATCCCCAGCCATGTGGCTTGCAGTCTGGAAGGCACAGTCCTTTGAGTAGCCGGTCTCACACAGAAGACAGCCCTCTCCCAACCGCTTTCATTTGGGCTAAAGAAAATGATAAACTTTCAATGCTGCTGGATTTGCTTCTGGGTGGGTTCAGGATTTTGTTGTGAGAGTGAGGCCTTGGCCCCAGCCTGGGTTTGTAGGTGCCAGCTCAGATGTGGTCTGCCCCTTCTCTTCTTGGAGCAAGGTGCTCCTTGCAGCTTTAGAGTATGGCTTGGATCTTCTCCTTTATATAAGAACACATATACCTTGGGGAAGTGACAGTGACTGGGAATCCAAAAATGTCACTGATCTTCCCACCGTGTGTGTTCAGATGTTGTTGAGTCTGCACAGGAGTTGATTTGTCTAAAGGTGCTTCAGCCACCTTTAGAAATCAACTGTTGAATATGTCAAAGATAACATTTCTTTCCCCCCCTGGGGAGTTTGTATCTTGGTATATTCTGAGTTTCTTTGATTGATCCAAAAATATTTGATGTCATCCTATTATGCCTGCTTAAAAACAGCTTCTTCTAGACTTCTGAAAGGATTACTGGAGTCTCCTCCCCTGGGCTTCATGGTCCTGCACATGGGCCACCCAGCCTTGGTGTCTGTGCCCTGGAACATGCCAGCTGCCGCCCTGGACCTACCTCCTCAGCATTGGACCTCCTTAGCAAGGCCCCCTATACTTTTCTTAATGTTGGAGTTGTGGGGAAGGCTCTTCTCCTCTCTCTTTTTTAAGGTTGAGAAGAACAGTAAGAGAGAGAGAAAGAATGAGAGAATCAATTTTATTTAGCTTTTCATCTGTGGAGGCTGGAGCTAGACCCTGGCCATTGAGAAAGGAGGTCAATTCTCATGATTTAAATTCGGAAAAGTTGTAATGACAAACAATCTAAGGCATTTGTAGAGATGTTTTGGGAAGGAGGGAGGCAGAAGGATAAGGGTGGATAATGGGGAAGGTCTTGGGGGGTAAATCTAACATTCAGAACTTATACATATATTATAATTTTCATTAGAAGCATGTTTGATTATTCAACAAATAAATTTCTTAATTAAAACAAAGAAAAAGTTCTTCTTGTCCCCCAAATTTCGGATGTGTTTCTACTTTCCAGCCCGCTACCCACATATGCCTTTGGGTAGGAAAAATGGCCAGGAGAGTTGCCAAAATTATAGTTTCCTTGGGGGAAAAGCAATGTAAACTAATTGCACTCTTTATATAATAAAATAAGCAACACCCTTCAATGCTCAAAGCCAAAATTATTTCTAAATTATTTAAAAGTTGCCTGGACAATGAGAAAGTTGGTCTATTAGCATGTGTTAAACCCAGATAAGATGTAATGCTTTACAACCTAATACTTTTTTTAGAGATATAGTGGGAAGGGGAAGGGTGGGAAAAGGGAGGATAATTGGGGGGGGGCACTCCTGGGGGTAATTGCAATATCCAGAATATATACACACTTTATATTATTTTGTTAAAATCTTGTAAGGTTGTCAAAAAAAAAAGTTGCCTGGAATGCATCTCATATTTATTTTTGGGGCTGTTGAATATGATGACCTTAAAGGCACCATACTAGAAGTGGTTTTCCTGGAGTGTCTCAGTGATTGACACCTTATTTAGATAGGAAGGGTTTTCTGATATTAATAATAGGGCACGCTTTGGTTTATTTTTTGGTTGGAATTCTATCAAAATATTTTAAAAGAAAACATGAGTTAGTTGAAATGTGATAATAAAAAACTAATGAATGTCAAAATGTATGAGCCATTATAAGACCAGACTTGATAGAAGAGACTTTTGGTACCTCAAATAGATGTAAAGATATAAATTAAAATACAGCTTACTTTACACACATGAAAAATAAATATGCTTGATGTCATAGGGTACATTCAAATGAAAATTTCATTTTTCCGTTTTTGAGACATTTACCATATTTTTGGGATGGGAAAGCAAAAATAAAATGCTAAAGGAGCTAAAATTTAAACCCAGCTTAAAGGGACTGTGCACATGGTTCTATCCTGATGTAGCATGCTAAGGGAAAATGACTGTAGGTGGTCTGCTAGGTGTACCTTGGAGGAAATGTGGAATTGGCATGTTTAGGTGCAGGGACACTCTTTTGGGTAGAGATGCAGTCTGCACCAGGAAACTAAGGCGAAGTACACAGAAGGGAGAAGAGAGCTGCATTTGTTGGGGACTGATATGGGAGTAGCAGCTTAACTAAATAGTTCGTTAAGAATACTGTAAATCATTAAATAAAAGTAGCAAAATTAAAAGTCAAGCATTTCTAGCTACAAATCAGATGTATTTCCAAAAACATATTGTGAGAACAGAGAACATCCTGAGGGGTCATAGATTAGACAGTTCTTCCTGGGATATAAGGTATGGATCAGAATAAAAGATGAGAAGGAAAGTTAATTTAAAGTTTTGGACTTTGTTTCAGGGGATATCTTCCCTGTGATTAACTGAGGCATGTTAGGCAGGTTTTCAAATATTGAAATGTATACACTAATCCTAACTTGGCTGCGATTTACTTGTATACAATTGGTATTATCAGGGGAAAAATATTTTCTTTCAAATTTAAGGTTAGAAAAGTCAGGGGTAGCCTCCATCCTGCTTGGTCTGGTACATTCACATTTCCTCCTCCAGGCTTATGTGTTGGTGCTAGTCAATACGACTGAGAAAAACAATGGAAATAAATAATAAATTGAGAAGTTATTGCCACAACATTTAAATTCATAAATTGTGTCTTTTTTTTTTGAACTTTTTTTTTTTTTTTTTTAGAACCAGGGATTGAACCTAGGGATGCTTAACCACTGAACCATATCCCCATGCCATCTTATTTTTTATTCTGAGACAGGATATTGGTTTGTTGTATAGGGCTGCACTAAGCATGTTCAGTAAGGGTGGAAATGGCAATAAGTCATAAAACATCCATTAAAAATTAAAACATAGGAAATCATCAAAGGGCAGCATTTATTTTTTAAAAAAAACATACTCATTTTGTGTTTTGGTAACTGGGAGAAGGTTCTGAATAACAGAGCGATTAAGGACCTTGTAGAAAGCTCTTCACAAAGGAGAAATGGGAAAATCACAATATGCCACTGGTCACCTACTGCTCTTCCATCAGAAAGGCCTGGGGACCCACCCAACCTGAAGGCAGTCTTTGTCCTGAAGAAGTCTTTGCCCTGCCAAAGGAAACTTGCCACAGCATTCATATTTCGCAGACAGCGTTATTTTGATCCATTTTGCATCTTCTTTCTGTTCCTAATCTCATTCCTACTAGATTTTTAGATCTGCCTATCAATTGTCTTATTCTTTCAGTCTCATATGCATGGTTTAGACTTTTAACTGTGATTTCAGTTTTGTTTTTAGTCTAAGATTTATTTCAAATTTATTTCTTAGCTCTAAATACTACTTTTGGAGTTTAAGCCCAGTAGTAATAATTTTCATTTTCCCTTTGATTTCTATATTGCATATCTTAAATTTTTGTATAAACTACTTGTTTCACCATATTTTTATTTTGAAAACTTGTTTTAAGATTGAAAGTATATTTTTGTATATATTTATTCAAAGTGATTTGACCTAAATAGTACTTTCTGAGAATAAAGGTATCTTCCTTTTTTTTTTTTTTGCTGTTTCTTTTCTAAATGAACGTGTGCCATTTTTATGGACGGTATTATCTTTGTAGAATGCTATATAAAAATGAAATAATGGTATACAATAATGCAACCATAATAAAGCTAATTCATAGCCAGAGAGTTGTTGTTTAAACACCTACCTATGTTGTGAGTCTCTTTCAAGCTACATTTTTATGCATTTGCTTTTGTTTCTAATAGTTCTAGAGTCTTCCAACTAGATTGTAAAATTCCCCAGGACAGGGACAGTTTCTTAGCAATTTTATGACCTCCATGGTACAGTGCTCAGTAAAGTGTGCTTTTTAATGAGTGTGTGTTGAATTAGTGATCCAGTTCTTATTTGCATATAACTTGAATCATATGACAGCTCTAAGTTACCAAAGTTTTTGAGTTAAGTTGTACTTAAATGAAAGTAGCTAGCTTCCTTAAAATGTTTTTTTTCTAAATTCTGATCATTCCTAATTAAATTTGTTAGAAAAAAGATACAGTTGTTCCAGAGCCAACCATTTTAGAATGTTGCTTATTCAATTGCATTTTGCTATTTGATTCTAGAAATGTTCAATAAACCCTATTTAATGTACATATTTTCTTTTTGGCAAAGAGTATACATAAAGAATAAGTACAACATACATTGATTTTTTGGCAAGAATTCTTAATATATTGTCAAGGTTCAGTCATTTCTTTCAAGATATTTATATTTCTTAAAAGCTTCAAAACAAACCAAAATAATACATAAGTTATGTGAAACTCAATTTCATTCTTCATGTTGTATTTGTTTTCTCATATAGTAAATGATTTGTTGTTCTCAGCACATTTGTACTGGATGTAGTGCAGTGCAAACTTTTGATAACTCCCAGTTTTCCTAAACATTTTTCAAGTTGTTTTCTTCTTGAGTCTAGCTCAAAATCTGTTTGCTTTTTTTTCTAATGAGATGTCATTACTTTGCCTTTTTATTTTTTTCCCCAAACTGAATGCTTCAAGGTAACATTCAGAATTTATTGATATCAGTGAAATCTTAAGAATTTTTAAAGAATTTTGAAATCATAATGGAATACTAGATGAAAGAGATGCTTCTACACTTCCTTTCTTTTACTTTATTCATAATTTTTAAATTTTTTAAATTTATTTTTTCATTAATTCAACATAGTCTTACATATTGGAGGGAATTGTTGTCATATATTCATGCATAGATAGATATTGACAAAGTAAGTTAAGGCCGATCCTAGTCCAGGATCTCCCCACCTTTGACCGCTTCCCACTGCCATGTCTCCTCAGCTTTACCCCCATGTAACAGATAGAAATAGGCATATACATGTGTATTAATTTTTGAATTTTCTGATCTTCTTTGCCCACCTGTGTATAGTTGGGGTTCTCATGGGAGTCAAGTGTTCCCAGTTGCATCGATAACCCCCCTAATCCCTCTCTCCCCTTCTTTCCTCCGTCCTGTCTCCCCACAGCTTTGTAGTTATGGTTCACCCTGCTTATGTGAAAATTCACCTACTTTGACTTTATTTTTTGTGTTTTACTCACTTTCAATCTGTTACAGATTTTACTCTAGCTTTCACATATGAGAGAAAATATTTGGCCATTTAGTCTCTGAGATTGGAATATTTCACTCAGCATGATTTTTTCCATGCCCATCCATATGGCTGCAAATGCCATGATATCATTCTAATATATATATAATCACAGTTTTTGAATCCACTGGTCCAGCGAGGGGGATCTGAGTTGGTTCCATACTTGAGCTATTGTAAATTGAGCTCCTATAAACATTGATGTAGCTGAGTCTCTATAGTACACCAAAACCACAAATAATCCAATTAGTAGATGGGATAGGGAACTAAATAGAAATGTTTCAACAGAGAAAGTCCCAGAAAGCCAATAAACATATGAGAAAGTTTTTTAAATCACAAGGAGTCAGAGAAATGCTTCTCTGAAATTAAAACTTCACTGAGATTCCACCTTACTCCAGTGAAAGTGGCAAAAATGAAGAATACAAACAATAACATGCTGGAGGGTTTTGGGGAAGAAAGGAACACTGTCCCACTGTTGGTGGGACTATAAGCTTATATAGCCATTCTGGAAAACAGTGTGGAGACTCCTCAAAAAGTAGGGGTGGGATATCTTATGACCCAATTGTCCCAAAAGAGCTAGAACCTTTATTCATTTTTTTTTAAATATGAAGACATTTACCCATGAGAAAAACAATGCTGATAATTTGTCCTTTGATAAAAACCATTCTAGAATATGCTGTTTTACATCTTTAGGTCATGCTAGATCAAAAGAGATGGCAAAGTATCTTTGCACTCAAAAGATTTTTGCATTACTTTTATTTGCAAATTTAAAATACACTGTTAGTTCTAGACACATAGATAGACGCTTTAGAACATGGATCAAAGCTGTCTTAAATTACATATATTGGTCCCCTTTCAGAATTTCAAAATTTAAGTGATTTCACATACAACTCAGGATTTTCAGCTTCCCTGAAAAAATGAGAAGATTCAAAGCATCAGGCCAACATTTCCATAAGGCAAAAATTGACTCTGGCCCATTGACATCTGTAGCCATATCCATCAGAATGAAGCTTTTCATTAGAAACCTTAGTCTGTTCTGATCACGGTGACTCTCATGAGCAGAGGGTGCAACATTGTTTTCATTAGAGAAACAGAAACAAAAATCAACTTAGCGGCCATTGCTGCTCCATTCCATCACAACTGCCACCTTTCCCATTAAGTATAATCTGCCTGTCACTTCCTCAGCCCTTGTAAACTTTTGAGCTTGTCATCCTCACTTTAGCATGAGGAAGATAGATGTGTGAAATGAAAAACTGAGGGGAAAAGGGTTGGACTTCATTTGGAGTTTGGGAATAATCAAGGAAAGGTTGGATGAAGTAAAAGATGTGAAATTGAGGTATATATCCTCATTCAGATCATTATTTTCAGCCTCCCTTGAGTTTAGGTATCAGGCAGTTTTGCATCGGTTCTTTTTGCTAATTGATCATATTCTTTAATTGTACGATTTAAGATATACAATATTGTATCATGATTATAAAATTATAATAGTCAATTAATTCCAGGATTCAGTTAAAATCTAGAATTTGAAAATTAAAATAATACTGTTAATGCTAATAAAAACAATATGGGAGGAACATTAAAATAATAATAAAACACTTCAAAAAGAATATTATTTCAAGTTGTCTAATGACTTACAGATGTTTTGATGTTGGGTACATGAATGCAAATGATGACTTTTCTTAACTCCATTTCTTTAAAATTTCTTATTTCATTTAAATGAGCTATTTTAATTTTAAATTCACTTTTATTTCTCATTAAAATATTTATCTTGGCCATTATCTAAATTTTATAGAAGGTGTTTGCATAAAATTGAATATTGGTTAAGTAATTTGAAAATATGCCAATTTGACTTTTAAAAAAATAACCAGGATCTATAGTATATTGGTTTGAGTAATGGTTGCTGCTGTAAGAAATGCCATAGTTTCAATGGCTGAACACAGTAGAACTTATTTCCTGCTCATGTAACCAATTCAATGAAGGTATCCTGGTTTGAGGGTAGCTTTCCTTCATGGGATAATAAAAGGATTTGGACTCTTGGTTTGTGTATCTGCATCTTTTAGGGACATAAAATGTTATGAATGCAGATAAAGGGGAACACTTATAAGGAAGGCTAAGTTGCTTCTAATGGACTGGAAATGTCACTTCATTTATGTTGTTGTTGTCAAAAGTGGCAAAATTATTAAAAATTGGTTATCTGTCCACACCTGGAAAAAAGATTGTTGAGAAATATAGTTCCTGGCTAGGCAGCTGTTTTCCAGGATTCACCTAATGATTGAGAAGGAAGAACAAAATTTTGTGGACAACAAGCCATCTATCACAGGCAGCTCTATATGCCAGTATTAATGAATCTTTCCATCTGAAATCGTAGTTTATACTATTCACAGTGACTGTGATAAGTATAGAGGCTGACATTTTCTCAACAGAGAAACAAGTAAACAAAAATCAAATTAAACAATGTGCCCCAAAAGAAAAACATTGTTAAAATTAAGAAAATTGTTTTTTCCTTGTGAAAATTTGAGAAGACTAAATGCAAATATTTTTTAAGTAATGCAGCAAATATTGAAAAATATCTGTGATACGTTGTTATGGTTTGAATGTTTGTGCCTCAGATTTGTGTTGAAATCCTGCCTCTCATAGTGATGGAATTAGGTGATGGGGCCTTTGGGAATTGATTAGGTCCTAAAGGTGGTGTTCTCCTGAATGAGATTATTGCCCTCATAAAAGAGGCCTCAGAGAGACCACTTTTTCCTTCCCACATGTGAGGACACAGCTAGAAGGTGCTGACTGTGAACCAGAAAGCAAGTCCTCACCGTACATGGGGTTTGTCTTGAATTTGGTTTTCCTAGACTCTAGAGCAGTGAGAAATAAGTCTGTTGTTTTTAAACTACCCAGTTTGCTTTGCAATAGCCTTGAAGTACTAAATCATAGGTTCAGTGCAACAAGAATGAAAACCAACAAATTGGGGAACATAGAAAATACAATAAAGAAGGAAATGGGAAGATAGAGGCAGTAAAAATAGACCTATACAACTTAGTGGGGGAAGGAGGGATTAAAGAGATTATGAGTAGGCCAGGAGGAGAAAGGCAGGTTTAGAAGTGCATGCTGGTTAGTAGACCCAGGTGTGCACTTTGTTAATGGGGTTTAAAGCAATCTGAACTGAGTCTATTTGAACTGTGGTAGAGCTGGTTAACCTTGAGGAGAACTTTTCAACCCCTTTAATCCTAAAGTCTTTGAGGCCCTCTTCTGAATGGAATAACTAGAGCAGCCCATCAGGATATAAATTAATTTTAAAACCTAGGGATCAGCAAACAGAACTATATGAAATCAGTCACAACTGGTCTCAGTTGAACTTTCCTTTGAGGCATACACTCAGATACCTATCCACAGGCAAATTGTTTATATTACATGTGTATCTATGTATAATATCTCTATGGGAGTTGGAAATCAAAGCAAATATTGCTAAATTTATTTCATGTTTCACAATTGTGGGATTGTAAGGTTGCCATCAAAGGACTGACTTCCTACCTCCTAATTTATACAGAATGTAAAAAATCAGATGACCTATAACATGAGATAACAGCATGGTGAATAACAGTGGTTTCAATAGAACATTTTAAATTAATTGGAAAGGGAAAAAGACTGAAGGCTACAGAATGAATATTCCTTTACTTGTATTCATCAAATCTTTGCATTTCTTCTTGATTATCTCTTAAAATCCCCAAATCAAAAATCACCATTTGAGTCTTACTACTTTATTTCTCTATTATCTGATAAATCATAAGTTCTGTTCAAATTCTGTGGTACTATCATCTTAGTTGGCATTAAAGGTAAACTGTCTGGGTGATAAAATTGGAAACTTTAGGACATTTTTAAAGCTATCATTGCACTTTCTTTTTTTCTCAAACACAAAAATCACATCTGTGAATTATGTCATTTTTGTAAAACATTATACTATTAAAATATCTTAAGATAGAATAAACTGCATTTGATTTCTTTCTTTTAATGAAGTCAGATTTACAGTCATTTTAGGACTTGTAATATCTGAATATTTGGATAAAAAAGGTTCTAATCAGACTGAAGTGATAGTCATATCATATAATAAATATTCTTATATTTATTAGAAGTTATATTTAAACTGCTTTGAGTTGTGATTGATATAAATTATAAAATAAATTATAATCTTAATATGTATTTTAGAAGTGATTAATAACTTTTCAGTCATAAAAACATTGTAATGTAATAATCCCAAATGATGAGACAGATCACTGATTCTTTACTATCAGGAATCATCAGACAATCCTACTTTAATCTGTTTTCCATTGGTATATCAAATCATCCAAGGCTGGGTGCTTTATAGTGCAAAGAGATTTTGAAGGCTGAATGATAAAATAGAATGGTGCCATTTTTAGCAAGGGTCCCAGGATAGATGGTATTACTTTGTCCAAAGCACATGTGGAAGAAATCATCTGTTGATACAGGAAGGAAGACAGTGGGAAGATCCAGCTTCACTTTCTGGTTTTATCTTTACTTTACTTTTTCTTTCTTTCTTTTTCTTTTTCTGTATTTTGAGAGTGAAAGAGGGAGAGAGAATTCTATTTAGTTTTTCATGTGGCCTCTGTTGCTCTGACACTTCATTGTGTACATGGTTCTGGGTTTCAAACTCACATCCTTGAGCATGCCAGGCAAGCACCACAACCACTGAGCCACCACCCCTGCCCAGCCTCACTTTCTTATAGCAACTCACTTTTTCCTAAACTTACAAGAGTCCCATCTAATCTTTCCTGAGGGTGGTGCCTCCAGTGACTTAAACTTCTCCTACTAGGTCTACCTCTTCAAGTCCTGCCAGTTTTCTTATTATGGTAATATGGTATGGTAGTGAGGACCAAGCATCTAACATATGAAACTTTAGAGTGAAAACTATACCCATACCTGAGCAAACCCAAAAGTGTGGCTATGTTGTTATTTACATCCTTCTGAAAGGGAAACTGTGTCTTCTAGTAGTTAAATGACTTCCCAGGCCAAAGGATGGACCTAGACTTATAACCAAGATTGTCTCCACTCTGAACTTCAGCTCTTCCCATGACACCACTCTAATCGGTAGTCTAAGGATTGGATACATGCCAATTTATTTCAATAGTGGATGGGAAAATTATAACACTAAGTAGGTAAAGGTATCTTAATTCTATTATATTGATAAATATTATAATTTAAACTACTGTAGGAGCATGTGCATTTACTCTGTCTGATGTGATGACTGGATTAAAGTGTTGGTGCTAAGCTAGCAGGAGTTAGACACCAGAAGCATAAAGAAAAAGCAGTGGGAGGCAGGCAGGTCAGTGCTAGGAAGTTACTTGGAGGTTCAAGTCAAGGAGGTTCCATTATCAAGATGGACCAGGAATCCAAGGGTCTGAGAAAGAAATGACTGGGCAGTGGTTGGGGAACAAATTGCAGATGGATTTCTTCAACTAAACAAGTGAATCCTTTCCCACCCCTGTGTGGGTCAGATATGCCCATACTAATTTCTAACCGTCCTATACAATCATTTAAGATTGGTTATTTCAAACACTTTGATATAAGAAGTATTTCAAGTGTGTAATTGATGCAGTCTGTTTTTACTGAAGTAATTTTTTATTATTTTTGTTTTACCCACACAGTGAGTACACTCTAATTGAAGACAAAAAGCTCTTGTATAATGCATCATAACAATCATGGCACCCTGAAGGTTGAAATCAAAAGAAAATAAATGCAGAACAATACATGATTTTAATAATTTTATTTGATTTGCTAACTTTCTTTATGTTCAGTCATGTAATACATGGCACAAATGAATTTTCAGGAAAAAAGTGTTGGTTTAGAAATTCTTGTTCCAATATTTACCAAGAATAAATTAATTTTTCTCAAAAATAATGCAATAATTTCAGTTCTTCAAGAAATTTATGAAAGTATCTGGTCGTAACAGCTATGGAACTTTTTATCATATAAAACAAAGGAAGAGACCATAATGAAAAGTATGAATCCAAAAAATGAAAATTTTTCTACACAAATCACCATAAATAGAATGAATGACAGAGAACACTGAAATAGTTAAATCAACTAAAAAACAAACACTTTTAAAATAAAAATACCAATGGTGGTTATTAATATTAAAACTGGATACTCAGTTGATGCACCTGTACATTTTTAAGTATGTTGATTATAATTCTATTTCCAAGTATCTATCTTACAAAAGTAATCGAAGATATTAATAAAGATCTATATAGTGCTAATACATATTATACTCTGTACTGGAAACAAATATATGAATGTAATGAAAAATTATGATATATCATAAGCTAATATGGTATATTCATAAGATAGATGTTTATAATATTAATATGGCAAATTTGTTGCATCATTTCTATCATTACAATTTTTAAAAGTAGATTTAGATGTATTAAGAACAAATAATATAGTGATTATTGTAGACTGTGGAATTGAGTAATTTTTCACCTTATGTATATTTTTCAAGTTTTCTATGGAGAGTGTACATTGCTTTGTAGTAAGAAAATGCTTATATATTCAGTGGTCTACTGGGCTGAAGACAAATTTTGTGTCCTGGCAGCTAGGGATATGAAATGTGGGACAAGTGGAGGATTGTGAACAGTTAAGTGACATTTTCTGACTTCCGTTTATAAATACCTTCAGCATTCCTTGGATTAAGCCTTTTAGGCAGTGGTCCCTGTCTCTGCAGATGCCTCACACAGTTTATAGCAAACACATTGGCCAGCAAAACCAGGAATGTACATAAATGGGAAAAAGTTGCCAGTGTAACTGCATGGGAATACCTACACTATGTGAGTGGTGGAGACACCAATCCCTAGTGAAAGGAGGGGACATCTGCTTACCAGCTCCAAAGGACTGTTGCTACTTAGAAACAGTAGGACGTATTATCTGCTTATATGTATTTCAAGAAAACCTGAAATCTACCATTTTATGAATTTTAAATTTTGAGACATGGAAATAGACATGGAATTCATTTACCTATGGAATGTTAGTTTGCAGTCTTATCTTATCTTGTTCTCATCCATAGTGTCCTAGAAGAATCTGTAGTGTTCCAATGTAGTCTTGATATCTCACATGTTTGCCCTCCAGTTTTCACTGTCACTTTGGGTTTAATCTACGTGGTTTATCTTCCTTGTCAGTCTTACTTATTGATCTGTTTTGTTCCACAGTCTACACAATGTCTTCCAAGCCATTTATTTCTTAGTTTTCATTCCACTGCATTGTTTGTTACAGTGTATACTGTCAGTTTGAAAAATGTCAATTTCAGCTTCCATAATAATCTTAGCTTAGAGGCAAAAGAGATACAAAAGGTCAATTTTTTTAGACCCCTGACAATTAAGAAATGCAGAATATGACCATTTCTTGAGGTTTAATCTTACATTTTTATAATGGGGTCATGGAAATCTGAATCAAAATGTCTGGCCTACTTATAATTAGGTCCTCTTTTTTATTATAGGGACTTGATTTCCATTGGGAGGAAAACGAGAGCAATGTGATATAAATCGTAATTATGACAGTTTTTAATGTTAACAAGGAGGAAATGTTACAGAAAAAAATTTAGGATGCGTTTATGATACGCTAACAACACATAGATTATTTTTTTTTACTGGTACTGGAGCCATATATCATATAACTAATTTAATTTTAAAATTCTTACTAATGATTAAAATCACCATAAAATCCTGTTTTTAAGTATAGAGCTATACTTTTGTATATTTTAAAAATATAAGACAAGAAGTATTGAGGCTTGGCTTCCCAGAGTCACAGGAAAGTGAAATGACAATGCTTGACCAAACTCAGAGGATAAAACTATTTATTATTCCACTCAACCCCAAATGATAGTATCATTCATGTTCAGGTAAAGATTGAGCAGAAAGTGAACCAAACCAGATAAAATATCTTGACATATTTGATGTTGAGTGCCTTCTATGGAAAACTATGTTTGTGTTTCTATTAAACCCCCTGCCCAGACACATTGCAAAAACAGGCAGAGTTTCCAAGGAACCTATGCAGTGCTTTGCGTCTGAATAAGGTAAAAAAAAAATTATATTTATTTTTTTTTTTAAACAGAGAAGGACAGTGATAGAGAGAGAGACAGAGAGAATCAATTTTTATTGAGTTTTTCATATGGCTTTTGTTGTTCTGACACTTAGTTGTGTATGTGGGTGCTGGGGTTTGAAACTGTGTACTTGAGCTTGCCGGGCAAGAGCTGTACCGCCCAGCCACCACTGCAGCCCCAAGGTTTATTTTATTAATCCATATATTGCTAGCACCTATTAGATATATCCATAGGTGGGTTTTAATATTTGACTATATTTGATACATTGGATAGAGCATATGCTCCAATGTCTTTGACTTTTAGTTCCACTTCAATAAATACTTAGCTCTAGAATATTTAATATTTATATTCTTTAATTTCAATGTTAAAACTTCTAATGTAAGATGAATTATATATTATTGTGTTGGCACAAAACTGAGAATAATAGCTTTTATGCAGTAGATATAGCACACAACTTTCAAAAGAAAAATGCTATTGATGTAGAATTTAAATGCCTTTCTCCGTAGAGAAAGAATGCTGTAGGTTATTTTGTACTGACTCAAAACTGATATTTAGGAATTTTTTCATATATTTAGATTTTATTAGAAATTTTTCCACATTTATTAGATATTTTACTCATATAATACAAATGTTATACACACAGTAACATTTATGTACTCAGTTATGTGTGTTTGTATTTATGTTTATTTATCTATGCTTGGCAGCATATATCCCAAAAGTAGTCACCTAATATTTGAGAAAGCAAGTTTTCTTTTATTTTTTTAAGAAAGAGAAAGACTGTGTGTCTGTGTGTGTGTGTGTGTGAGAGAGACAGAGAGAGAGAGAGAGAGAGAGAATCAATTTTTATTTAATTTTTCATCTGGCTTTCGTTGCTCTGACAGTTGTGTATGTTTCTAGGGTTTGAACCTGGGTCCTTCTGCATTGCAGGCAAGTGCTGCAACCGCGAAGCTACCTCTCCAGCCCTGAAAGCATGGTTTTTAAATCACTTTTTAATTTATAGGACACATTTTTAGGTTGTCAGGTTATAGTTGGGAACTATAATCTTTTTAATAAGCAGATGTATTATCTGTAGTTCTTCTGCAATTTAAAGTAATTGTTGAATACTGGAACGAATAAGCTTAGTGCGTACCAATAATAAGTATATTGGCAACTTGGTAGAACTCCAATGTAATCAAAGATTACACTATCAATAAACCAGAACAAATTTAAAAGTACAGATTAGTTTTCAGATATGAACATTATTGATCATTATGAATGTGATAGAAATACAGTTTTTCTGAACCCCAAATTACAAAGAGAACACACTTTAAGAAACATTTTGTGGTAAAATTAATTATCATGGAAGAATTAACATGTCTCTTTCTGTAGGTTTTTAAATATTGGTCACATTTTCTATCCTGTACGTTTGCTACAAAGTTATGCTTGCATTTTGAAATGAACTGGGTGATTTCTTGTCAAAGAAAAAATTACACAAAATAAACAGCACTTGTTCATTGATTCAAGAGCAATCAGTAGACCCTCTGTGTATATCATGTCACTCATCATCAACCTTGCTTCTCAGAGAAGAACTAGCATGCACAGCTCACACCAACAAATATACAACCAACAATTTGTTATGTTCCATGAGGGAAAAGGAAAGAGTGCTGTGAGAATGAAAATGCCCATCAATAAACTTAGTTTTCAAGTGTAAAATGCCTGAAAATTCCCCCAACACTTGCATTTATTAAGTGACTTTTCTGAAGTGCATTAGTCACTAAGGCACTATAATTTATAGTATAAGAGCAATATGATTTTTTATGACCCCTATCAAAGACATTCAGAAAAAAATGTATTATCTCTATTTGGCCTTTGAAGAAATTGAGCCAAGGGAAGATTGAGTAGTCAAAGAAAATTTAAGTCATGAATGTTGGGGCACTTTAACATTGAGGTATTATTCATAAGACTAAGATTTTGGGGTTAGCTTCAGGTAGAGAAAGGATCCGAGAAATACAACACCAATCCCACCATTTTGATCATGATAAAATTTAAGTCAAGGGATGTGCCCATTGCCACAAATATGTTGGAGTTTAACTATCATGCAGGGAACTTGATTCTAAACCTTTTCTTCTCTTCCCTCTGTGACATAGGCTATAATCAATCAATTGAATTCTAGACTGTATCTAATTTCTGATGATTTTATTTTCTCTTTTAAAATAAATATTTATGTTGTAAGAGATGATGATCTTCCTTGACCTGAGTATGCTTTATTGGGTTAAATAACTTGGTGTTCACTCAAACATCAAAGACATAGGAAAGATAAAATCCCTTAGATATCTAGCCTAATTTATGATTTTATTTTACTTCTGCTGGAATTTCTATTGAGAAAGAGATAGGAGTGAGCCAGTTATATGCTCTCCAGTTTACTCTTCTCAAAATGCCAAGAAATTTTATTTTCATTTATGTTTATAACTTCTATTATCCATTTCCTTGATTTTTATGCTCCACTGTGTGATTATGGAAATACATTAATGTTTCCACTTTGATTTTCAGTAATGGGTCTGCCCTTAACTTCTGCCAGCAATAACTGTCAATAAAAAGTAAACAGTACCATGAATGCAGAACAGAAATGATGTATTAAATATAAGTGCTCCCATGCTTTACCTTTTATACTTTTATTCTACCTCAAGTGTTATGTGTTCATTCTTTAAGTTTTTGAAAGTATGTTCATTGATACTGATTTGAATTTTTAGTGTCTTTATTAATATGCCATTGTTAACAGCAGTTCAGGCATAAGTGCCAGGAGTTGCTAAGCTTCCTGTCACCAAATATGTGTGTACATATATATGCACATACACATATAAATATTAACCTAGTTGATGATCTCAATTTTGACTAAAAGCAGGAAGAAACAGTAAGAAAAAAGGTTGCATGGCATATAAGACTTTATTCAATTTCAGAGATCATTTTAAATAGAGAAAATACAAAACTAGACATGATAATGAATATTTATTTAAAACAAGAAACAAACTGATAAAGTGCAGGGTATCTTATTTTTCTTTGTTTTATGCAATGCTGGATTTTGAATTCAGGCTCTACCATGCAGCTATACTCTCACTCGCAAAATGTAGATTTATAAACTTGATGAATTCCACAAACCTCATGAAATATATAATCATAATTTGTTTCAATGGTTAGTTGTCTTAGGTCATTAAAATGTTTTTCACTTCTTATTTTAAAATTACTTTTTCATAGGACAGCAATTATATATTTTTCTTAAGCAAAATAGATGATTCAATTTCTCTCTAACATATATTTTATGATTGATGGCTGAGATGAATAAAACATGCAGCTTTGCACACAGCTTGCTGTTTCCAGGACAGCTACAGGTTCATGCTCTACAAATCCTGGGGTTCTGATAAATTCTGTTTCATAATTCATACCCACAAATGACAGGAGAAAAAGTATGATGTGTTTTTCAAGTATATCACTGATAGGAGACAGTGCCTGTTTTGACTAGTTATTTATGAGAACTAAATTCTCCTCTTAAACTTTTATAGGCCTGACAGTTGTAATATTTTTCCATAGAACTTACTTCTACCTCTTTATATTTCAAAATCTCTTTTATTCCTCTACTGTCCACATATTTCCACTGTTGACCATGGTAAGAGATGTTCTCATTAATATTAAACCCTTCTGTCACTATGCCTGTAAAGTCCGGTAGGACTTGAGGAACCTTTCATACCACGGGAAATAGATGAACAAGGTGTGTATGAAAAAAGCCGTTTTTGCACACGAGGATCTCAATGACCATGTAAACAGAGCCCAAAAAACCCAAACTAAATGAGTCCACAGTTCAGCTTCACCATAGGTGGTTCTCAAATTGCTATGGGTATTGTAAAACCACCCAATAAAATGGAGATGAGAATGATATTGAAACATCTTTTGTAATCAAATTTCACAAAAATAAATTACCACGTAATATATTATTGGGTCCTCTATGAAGGACCCTGAAGCTTAAGTTTGGTATACTTCACAAGAAATGGGCCTCTTGCCTCTGAAATCTTTTAATTAAATAGGCCATATAGGACCTGAATGTAAGATATTGCAGAAGTACCTCTTCTTTGGCATTATTTAATTCTGTCATTAATGATTTCCCATTCTCTAATTGTTCCTTGGGATAATGTGTCAGGCACAAGCTACAGTAGGAAGTCGTCAAGTGTCCCATGACTGAAGCTGAATGTGGAGGTAATTATAGTATTGGAGCTTGGTGAAAGAGTCCTAATGTGAGTGGGGAGAGAAAGTAGGGTAGTAATGATTAGAAATCAAGCATGGAACTGGCAGGCCAGCAAAGCACTGAGCAGCACTCTGAGGACTCACCTCCTCCATCTCCTGCTAAGTAGTTAAAGGCCAACAAACTCTTGGTGTTGCAGTTTGCAAGGCACAAAGCAGAGCACAGAACATGACAGACTAAGAATGTACTATGTGTGTGTCAGGGTGGGCAAACTAAGATTAATCAGTGCAGGCCTGAATACCTTTAAAATATGATCTGGAATAATGCAGACCTAATACTGTTGTAGATCTCTGTTTGAACAACTGGGTACATGTGTTATGAGAAATATCTTTACCACCAGTTAAAAGTCCATGAAAAAGGGGTGGAAGCAGTGATTCAGTGATTGGAGCACTTGCCTGGCATGCACAAGGACCCATGTTGAAATCCCAGTACCACATGCACAACTAAGTGTCAGAAAAACAAAGGCCAGTTGAAGCAATAAATAAAACTGATTCTCTTTCACTGTCTCTCCTTCTCTCTTTAAAAAAAAAAAATTATAAAAAACTCCATGAAAAAAACAAAGCAAAGCCACTATCAGGTTTTGATTGATTGGTTGGTTGGTTGGTTGGTTGGTTTTTCTGTGTATTCCTTTTTTTTTTTTTTTTAAAGGATGAGGCTGAAAAAAGAAAAAGCCAACAATTTTTAAGGTCTATAAGGTGCTATGAGTTTATATAGTCACAATATACTCAGGAATTTATGACTTAACGTATTTGAGTATGTATTATCAAGTATGTATGAATTGTAGTTTAAGTACCAAATAAATTATTCTTCAAACACAAGCTCAGATGTTTTCTCACCCCCAAGGTGTGCAAACCTGCCTCAAGCAGGGTGCCTGTTTCTTCTCCATTTATTTTGTGATTCCCAATGAATGTACTTAAGACACCTACCTTTAGTAACTTCAAGAAACTGCTCTATTTAGACTTCCTGGCTCAGTCATTGTGCCTTGTTCTATGATGACCAGCAAGAGTGTGTGTGAAAGCAGAGCCCTTGTTCCACTCCTGGGCAGAAGCTGCAGTGCTGGCTGAGCTCAGCCAGTAAGAGGGAGGCAGCCTCCCTCTTCTTTCCTCATTTATCTTCAGTCATTGAATGTGCAATCCACTATGAAGTGATGATTAATGTTGCCCTTATGTGCTACTGAACTGCTGGGAGCAACTTTTGGAACTAACTGCAACAAGTGTGTGGGGTAGGTCTATACCCAGAAGACTTGGGAATACTATAGTGCATCTTTGCTAGTTTGTATGCTTTAGAAAAAAAAATTTAAAACATATTTAAGGGCTACAAATGGCCTCTGCTCAGTATTTAAGTCCCAAAAGGAATAACTCCTTTTTAGGTAACATAGTAACTTTGTTGTCATAATGAGTGCTTCTGATATTCAGGAAGTTCATCAAAACAGATTCAAATTCCTATATTTTAGGTTTGCAGAAATACTAAAAGGCATACATTTCCAGCCTCTGAATAAATCTAATTAATCAGCCATCTTTGGGTTATGCAAAGAACATACAATTTTAACTTTAAAAAACTTGGGCTTGTGTACTGGGAAGGATGGGGGGGACGGATAAGGGTGAGGAATTGGGGGGTCTTGAGGGTAAATCTAATTTTCAGAATTTATATATATATATATTACATTATTTCACTACTAGCTTGTTTGATTGTTCAATAAATAAATTTCTGAATAAAAAATGATTTGAACACTGCTCTGAAACCCAAAAAAAAACAAAAAATAAGCTTGATACACTTTACTAATTTTACAAAATTGAGCATAACCTCTAAGCTTACAATTCCTCATTCATAAAATAAGCTTGGAAAGCAGCTACCTGCTGTTGAGCTAAATACAGTTACACAAGTTAAACGTGTAACTTGATATCTAGCATATGGTGGGCACTCTTAAGTATAATAGTTCTCTCTCTCATCAATAGTTCTATTTTTTTTTCCTGTTCATGTCATAGGGAACCCACTCTGGGTTGCAGCTTTCTTAAGGCAAACAAGAAACTATGCAAAGAATTTTTTTAAAATAGCAATAACAGTTTACTGGAATATTTTTTCCAGACAACTAGATACTTTATCTGACAATGCCACATTGATTTACACTTATTAGGAATATGATAAATGTTTGCCAAAAATAACTGATTTTATTTTATTTTATTACTATAGACTTTAGGAGAAAGATATAATCATTTGTTCATTTTAGTTCTAGGGTGATCGGCTGAATATTTGAATGGATCCCAACAATCTGAATGGGTTTTATAGAGTATATGACATTTTTCTCTTAATTTACTGCCTGAATCATGGTAGGCATTGTGGTAGGTTTCTCGTCGGTTTTCTTCCTTCTAAAAACAACTGCTACCTCTGTGAGAGTGCTCAGTCACAGCTGCGTGAACATTCCAAAGCCTTGAAACCAGAACCAGAGCGAGACCTTTGGTCGATTGATAGATGAATGTAGTATCTGAGTTTTATCTCTCTCAGGGAAATTTTGAAATTGATGTGCTTATGACTAGCAGCAATTTACATGCAATGTTGGAAACTTCTTTATCACCAGGTATCTCAGTGAGTTGACTCCTCAGATTGAAAGTACCATATTTAAATGTATGACTATTATGGAGCCCCCTGAATACAAATGATTTTTAAATGAACTGTTCCTTGGTTGTCACTCCCTTATCCAACAATTTTTAGTATGATGGCAGTTATTAGAGAGAAAACATATTGTTTAATTCACATTTTTACATGTCTAAAATAAACTTTTTTCTTTTAGAGAGAGGGGACAGAGAGAGAGAGAGAGAGACAGAGAGAATCAATTTTTATTTAGCTTTTCACATGGCTTTCGTTGCTCTGAGACTTCGTTGCGTATGTGATGCTGGGGTTTGAACTCGCGTACTTGCACATGCTGGGCAAGCACTGTAACCGCTGAACCACCGCTTCAGCCCCTAAAATAAACTTTAAAAAATTTTTTTTGAACAACCATACAAGTTTTTAACAAAATAATACACAATGTGTATAGATTCTGGATATGACAATTACCCGCAGGAGTGCCCCCCCAATTACCCACCATTATCCCTCCCTTCCCCGTCCCACAATATCTCTAAAAAAGGATTATGTTGTATAGCATTACATCTTATCTGGATTTAACACATGATAATAGACCAACTTTCTCAGTGGCCAGGGTCTAGTCCCAACCTCCACAGATGAGTGGAGACAATCCACCATTAGTTCTCTGGGTTAAGCTGATTTTACTCAGCAACTTTTAAGTATGGATGTTAGATAATAGATTATTTCAAGATTTAGTGCTGAAATCAATTAGGTATTATTATTAACAACTAATTGACATTAGTAAGGGTTCATTAAAGTATAAATTTCTATTACTCTGCCTGATAGTACTATCCTAAGATTTAATTAAAATTATCTCTTTATCATCTATCATCTATACACATACACACATACACACACACACACACACACACATATATATATAAATTTAACCTCCATTTTAACAGTTAATGTTTGGATTGCTGATAAATTTAAAATGTATTGTGTTTTCCTAAACATGTACTAAAATTCAATTGGTAGCTAGGACTCTAGGTATAAGATGCCTCACCTTTCTAGAAGCTAAATTTTAATTCACAAATTTTTAATATTTGGAAGATTCACAAAAGATAAGCCATATGTATACAATTTCTATTATTGTAGACTATGAGCTCATATATGTATGCACATATAAATTGTGCTGGATTAACTGTAATTTTTCTACCATATTATAATTATGACAGAATTTAATATTTATTTCTCACAATAATTTTAAATATAGCCTCTAGGAAACTTAAAATATAATAAACATTTTCTAACACTTGAACTATGCAAAAATCTCTTGAAATCAGTTTTTAGAAGCCGTTAAATTTGATGTCGTTTAAAATGCTGTTTACATATGGAAAAACTACTTTGATCATCCCCTAGAAAGTTAATTTTGTGTTTAGAGCAATAAAATCTGCTTTTTCCCACATTGAAAATTACAGAGACAAAAAGTAAAGAATTGAAGTATGGCAAGCTGGAATACTGAACAAATATAAGCTATTGTACTTAAAGTGTATTTACTTTTGAACTTGAACTCTTATATTTTAATTTATTTTCTTTCCATTTAAAAACTAAGACACTGCATTTAAATACTGTGTATGTCACACAATTTCTGTTCCTTGCATTTAAAACGGTAAAGTAAAATGTACCAGGGTTTACTTAAACCTGTACTGTTGGTACCAGAATCCCATGTAATACACATTCACTAGCAATGGTCCTTAACTAATGCTAAAATCAAACCAGCATGAAAAGCCTTAGGGATATTTTGAAGTGGTTGTTTGGGACTAATATTGTGTACTGGAAGTTATTGAACATTGCTATGTTATATACTGTAATTTTGAATTTGATGAAATTTTGAATCTCAGTGTCATCATTTTTAAAAGTTTGCCTTTTTACTCCCACTCCTATTTAAAAAGGTGAGAAAATGCTTTTTCCTACAGCAGAGGTTGTAAAGGAAATGAAAGCAGTGGCTACTAGTGTAGAGAAAGGAGTCTCCTTAAAAATGTCAATGATGAAATAATGTTTTCTGAAGGGCTTTTAAAACCACACACTTAAAAACAAGAAGAAGTAGTGAAGGTTGTCATTGGGATTTCTATGACTTTACTTAGCTCTATAAGACCAATTCAAGGAAACTTAGAAGCTGATAACAGTGTATTCAGTGTTAACTGCTAGTTTGAGAAAGGAAGCAATATTGGGAAAATGGTTGAAGTCAAATTTTTTTCTAATAAAAATGTCCACTGTTTTTGAAGTTCAAAGGGTGGTTATATTCCCCATGAAGGCCTAGAATTTCAACTATGGAGTTTAGGCTTACAAAAATTAATTGTACAACAAAGACCGTGAATGAAATGAATTATCAGGCCTGGGTATGAGCATCTGTTGAAACATACCCAAGTGTAACATGAAACAAGTGAAAAGAACATTGAATTGCGTATTTTTTCAGAGATGCTCTTCCACGTTTAAGTAACTTCACATTTTTAAAAGAGATATTTCTAGAAAGTTCCATATTGTATAATATAAATCAGTTAACTGGAACATGGCATATCATTTTTTTTCACATCACTAATTCCTCATGAAGAATTTTGAAGTTGTTTAACCCTAAGTAATCTGAGGTATATTATGTTTTTGGTGTTTCTTTTCTGTGATGTACACTGGTCTATGATATTCATATATATTATGTCTATGAATTACTAAAACATTTTTTTCTTCCAAACTAATGGTATCAGCAGGACTGGATGTTCTATACTAATTGACAAATTAGATGCACATTAATCACCAGGAACACATGGCATCTACCCCCAAATTTGGAAAGCACTCAAAAGTGTCATTTGTAAATTTGGGACTGGTGACAAATGGACAGTGTTTCTTTTCAGGAGGCATTATGCCAGGGGCCTGGTGAATTGACATATTGAATCTTATTTATGAGAATCCATAAAGGGTATGAATATCACTTCCTTTCCCAACTTGGGTAATAAAACTTATAGATACATTTAGAATCATCATCCCTTAGGGTGGCAGAAACCTAATTTTGCTGAATTTCTGACAATACCCTCCCCCATCACTTCCCTGAGATTTAAACAAATTCTAGGGGGTAACTGATACCAGGGCATTGGCATGGAAGTGGGGCAGGGGGCAATATGTGGCAGCACTAATCCATCCTGTTTTTAAGTACTCTGCCTGTACACACAGATGTCTGCTTAGATGTCCATCATCCCATATGGCCCTCAATTATTTTTCCTATAGGTTATCTTGGAGACATGCTGGGTTCCTCTCAGTCTCACCAGTCCCCTGAAGGTCTGGTGCTTTCTACCCGTTCAAGTTTGGTAGCCATTTTGTTGCTTCCAGGCTACATTTGGAAAAGGAAATGGGTAATGAGGCTTTCCAAAATTCCAAGGGCTTCCTTCCTGCACCCCTGGACTCAATCCCTTAACCTTTATCTTCTTGCTCCCCAGGCCATGGGTTCTTATCCTTGGAGAGAGAGCTCTAATTTTTCTAAACCCCACTCACCCAAACACTGAAGTTATGCCTTAACTGCTTTCTAAGTTCCTTTGGGTTTAGGCTTTTAGAAACCAACATCAGGAAGAGTATAGTATGGTAGTACATGCCTATAATCTCAGTGACTTGGTTGGCTGAGACAGGAAGATTGCAAGTTCAAGGCCTGCCTCAACAACTTAGGCTCAAAATAGCTTAGTGAGGCCCTATCTCAAAATAAATAAAATGGGAGGCTGGAGCAGTTGCTCAGCAGTTACGGAGCTCACCTGGCATGCACAAGTACTCGAGTTCAAACCCCAGCACCATGTACATAACAAAGTCTCGGAGCAACGAAAGCCATGTGAAACACTAAATAAAAATTGATCCTCCCTGTCTCTCTCACTGTCCTCTCTTTCTTTAAAATAATAAATAAATAAATTAATAAATAAATAAATAGGCTGGGGTATTAGCTCTATGGTAAAGCACTGCTGGGTTCAATTCTAAATATCCCCACCCCCAAAAAAGAAGTCAAAGTCAAGAATATTTGTTTCTTTTCCATGTTGGACAATGTTTATATCTCCTGTTTTGAGGCAGAATTCTTAGTTGAGTGTGCTTTCCATATTGTTCAATAAAACTTGTGATAATAGAAATATTCAATATCTGTGATCCCCACTGTGTAAGCTACTAGCTACGTATGGCTGTTGGACTCCTGAAATGTTGGTGTGACTAAGAAACATGTCTTGATATTGTTAGTTTTAGTTAAAATTAAATTGCCCCATGTAGCTAGAGGCTGCCACAGAAATTTAGTTTCTTGAATTAGCAAAAATAGCAAGGGGAGAAATATACAATTTCTTTTAAAATAGCTATGATTGCAAAATATTATCCAGTCCTGAAGTCATATCTGGGAGCATCTGTATAGCATGTCAAGATTGAACTTTACTCTTTGTAACTCAGATTGCCTTAGAAAATGACCCCTTGTAAAATACACCCTGTTTTGTATGCTCATCTGTAACTAATGGGCAGAGATGTGAGACAGGGATGGTACAGGGGAAGGCAAATCTAAACATTCAGTGGAATGTTTCTTCTAAGTAAATGAGACACTTTCCATCTGAATGTGAAAAGGCATCAGGTTGTAAAAGAAAACTGCAGATACTTCTTGTCATGGCAAAGAGTCCTGTGCATTGTTGGCCATTCCTCATCTCTTTTTGCCTCCTGAGAACTGGTACTGGACAGGTGTGATGTCTGGCAACTGCTTAATCATGCTGTAAGGAAAGCAGGTGAGATTCCTGGTCTGTGATTGATGTTGGGTCCTCTGCCAGGCTGATGGCTGCATCAGTGAGATTATGCTGTTGACTCTACCATTACTACTCTACCATGTACTCTGCTCTATCTCTTTGGGATCTTTGAGCATTGTGATAGACAATCTCTACATGATTTGCCCATGCTTGGGATCCCACAGAGGCAAAATAGGTGCCTGTCACATACCAAATACAGTGAGAGAAAAGAGTCTGACACTCAGACATTCTTGGATTTTTTTTCATTTGCATATCAGGGATTTTTGCTTGTGGATTTTCTCACCCTGTTCTTGTATTTGGCTGAGGCCCACAGGCATGGTCTCTGAACAGGTTCTGTTCATTTGGGTTTCTTCTTCTCCTCTGTAAAGGCTTTCCATCTCTCTTCCTGCCTGGGCAGGACTTCTCTTAAATCCGATGACTTCTCTTAAATCCGGTTATCAATGGTTTACAGTAAGCTTTTATGGTCTGCATTAGCCAAGCTTAAGTGTTAGTATGTAAAAGGAATTTCTAGAATTTCATATTTTCTCTTGAAGCCAAGCCTGGCTTTCAAAATTATTTTCACTAAGAAATCGAGAGCCTATTTTGAAAATTAAAAGCTGAATATATATTTTTTCTTAGCTTTTTTGCATTAAAAATATAAGATAAATACACAATAATATCAATAATGTCATTTATGAGTTTGGGGCACTAATTTGTTATAGTTTCCTAAATTTTTGAAAATTGGCATTTATTACTTTATGTCCAAAAAAAAAAAAACAAAACAGTTCTGAGATACCAAACACCTCAATCAAAAATAATCCTGAACTTTTTCAGATAAGGAAACACCTGAACTTTATATATTATTTTTCTAAGAAAAAGCAAAAAAAAAATTCATCATTTTCTTCTAAAAGTATTTACATTTTAGAGATCAGAATATATTTTTTTCACATTTTAAAAATTCTGAATCATATATATATAAATTTGTCCTAATGATTACAGTTAATAAGTGAAAGTTTCCAAATAATCAAACATTTAACCATTTTAGGTATTGTAACATATAGTATCATTTAATCAAGAAAATTAATCATTTATCTTTATATTATAAAGGAATATCTAGATAAACTATAATTAATATTTTGTGTGCATTTGCTTTAAAATGTGGAAATCCCAGATTGCTTTAATTAAAGGACCTTTAATTTTCCTGTAAATTTATTCCATTGTGCAAACCTCTTACTCTTGGAAAATTATCACCTGTGCTATTGAGATAAGTAAATTAGAATAAAAAGACCTCAGGGAACTACAAAGAATCCTAAGGAGATATTCTGAGAAACTTTGTATTTGTCAAACCCTGAGGTCGTAATATTTCATCCTGATTATGCATTTTAAATTAAGATCAGTTTTCTGTATTTTTGTATACAAGTGGATTTTATATCATTCTTTTTTTTTGAACTATGTTTTATATTATGTTGAACAGGGAAAATTTCATAAATTACTTTCAACTAACCCATGTCTTCATGGTGCACTTCAGGATGGACCACTTAAAGTATCTCTTTTTTTGTTTCTTGATTTGACTTTATTTTTAATATTTTTTATTCATTCAAGATAATCGTACATTTAGGAGGGAATCATTGCCATACAATCATGAACAAATGCATAGTGAAAGAGCAAGCCAAGGTTGATGCCATTCTATGGTCTCCCCACTTTGAGTTCCCCCATCCCATGTTTCCCCCTACTTTACACCCATGTTAGTTGGACTTCTCATGGAAGCCAGAGGTTCCCCACTGGGTTGGTACTCCCATGCTTCCTCCCTCCAGCTGCCTTCATATCCCTCCTATTCCCATCCCTCTCCTTGGCCCCCTCCCTTCATCCCCCAGCTTCATAGGCAAAGTTCTCCCTCAAAATTCAGCCATGTTGAGGTTATTATTAGCTTATCCAACTTTCAGTCTGTTTCTGATTGTATTCTAGCTGTGAAGTATGTCTTTTGATATTTTTGAAGAAAGAACATTTTTATGTGTGTGGCTTGACTTCAGTCACAGTTAATAATACCTTTGGTTCTATCAGGCTAAATTGCAAATGTCTAACTTTTCTTCTCAAGTAAATTTGTTTACACTTTTTGTTCTTTTAAATACATATGGTGTGCCTTTCTATGCTGATTTCATTTTTTTTTCCTCTCATGTATTATCATAGTAGGATAAGCCCTTTACATTAACCCTCTTTGGTATTGACTATACTGGTCATTTTGTTAGTAATGTCAATCAGCATGATGGAGTGACCTAGTTACTTGGTTCTACATAATGATGGTTAATGTCTAGAAAGCATCCTCATCTTTCTCATCTTCTGCTCAAACTAGACAGCACTGTCATTCATTATTTGCTATCTCTCACTTAATCTTTAGCCTATGGTAAAAGACACCTTTCATTTCATTCAATATGGATTGCTCTGCTTCCTAGATGCATGATTGCTCTGCTTCCCAGACACATGACTAGTTCATTGCTGTTGAAGATTTTCAAAGACCATGGGATCTATAATCAGAGAAACTTGCAGTTGAATCCTGACTCCACCAGTTAATATTCAAATAATGTTGTGGAGGTTATTCATGATATGCAGTTGAGTCCCTACATTTTTAAACTTGAATAATGATACTCTACTATTTTTTTCATTTTAAAGTTCACGTGGATACATATGTCAGCAGACATAGATGAGAGGTTATAAGTAGATATAAGCTAGCTAGATAGAAGTGAGCTAAATTGAAAATAAATAGCTAACTAGATGATTGACACAATAATAATGTTAGAAAAATAGAAAGGCAGGCAGACACACACACAGATGGATGGGTAGACAGAGCTGTAGATATAGATAACCAAGCAGAAAATAGTACAATTCTCATAATATTATATTTATGATATGTAACTAGCAATGGAATACTGTTTTCTTGTTACTGACTTGGAATTTAGAACAGTTTTGAAATGAATACTTTTTATGTGATTGGTAGTGAGAAGCACTGGGGAAGTTCAAGAAAAAAGCAATTTTCAGAGAAAATATCAGATACCATTTATCTTATAATGTGAAAAATTGCAATATGAAACAGCAACCAATGAGGAAAGACAAAAGTAGAGGAAAGACCAAGAAGGTAATCATATCGTGAAGAATTAGAAGAAGTTTTCACAGTAAATAGGGAACTCTTGATTCAGAGAAGGGGTTGTGTATTAATTCTTTGTTTTTAGTTTATCTCCTTTATTTCAGATCATTTGTTAATTTCATTCAAATTTTAAATCTTTTTATTTATTTCAACTAATAGCATGAAATGTCTACCATGTGATAAACATAAAAGTATCAGTATTATCTTTTTGAGAGTTGGTGATGGAAACAGAGGCATTAAATGAAAGAATGTGGTAATTTAGAAGTAACTTAGACAGAACATGGTTATTGATAGTGGGATAAAAAAATAATTATTAGGAAACTTAACCTTTGAGTAGGCACTTTACATTTTCCCAGATACTACAGGCTAATAAATCTGACCACATGGGTACATGTATTTATGGAAATCACTGCTATTGATAGAATATCCAGACATAGCCATGTAAATGATGTAATTCTACAGAGTAAATCCAGTTACTTTGTTGCTAGAATTTTTCAGAGATCAATATTTCAAAGCACTTTTATAAAACTAAATAAATATAATACTTGGAATATAGCAATTTATTCTGGCACAACGGGAGGAATCTTTGATTTCATATTTGGGGACATATTTAGGGGAAACAAAAAACCGTCTGCGGTAGCTGGTGGTGCTAGATTGATCACATTTATTTCTATTTAGTCAAATCTTTCTTTTAACATCCCCACAGTCCTTCCTTTAATATCTTAGATTCTTTTGCATTAAAAGGGAAGAGAGGTAGCTCAGTGAGAGTGCTTGCCTGGCTGTGTGCCAGGACCTGGGTTTGATTCCCAGCACTACACATACTGCTAAGTGAAGGAAAAACACAAACAAGATGAGAAAATAAAAATCACCACTTCCTCTCTCTCTCCCACCCTCTACCCCCTCCTTAAAAAGACGGGGAGTGAGAAAGAAAAAGAATGTCTCAGCCAGGCACAGTGGTGAATACCTGTAGTGTCAGCTGCTTGATAGACTAAGGCAGAAGGATTGCAAGTTCTAAGCCAGCCTAGGAAACTTAACCTGATGCCGTCTCAAAATAAAATTATAAAAAGGAATGGCAATGGAGTTCAGTACTAGAGTGTGCTTGGGTTCAATCCCTGGTATCATATATAGAACAAATGCAAGGCTAAATATCCTGATGGATATTTTTGATATTATACTGAAATGAGAATAAATATAAATCCAAATTATGAAGAAAATTTTGAATTGATTTGAATAGCCACTGAAATCTGGCTCTATGAAACTGCCATTTATTTTTGTCATCTTACTTAAATCCTGCAGTGTTGAAAGGGTACAAAATTAAAACCAAGAAAGCATTTCTCTTACCTCATTGTTTCACAGCCAAAGGCTAAACCATAATTTCAGATTAATGTTTGGGCCAGAACTGACAAGTAAACATGATGCATTAATGGTTCTCTCCATCCTCTCCAGCAGCAGACACCAGTCATTAGTGAAGCATTCTTCCTCACTTGGCCCAAAACGAAGACCCACAGCCCTACTTAACACAGGGCTCCAGATCATCACTGCCAATGGATCAGAGCTTGACCATAAAATGAAACCTATTTACCCTCTGTATGTTAGTATATACTCTTATAATTTAATCAGGAGAAAAATCATCTATTTTCAAGGAGTTTGTGACAATGATTATAACTTTTTTTCATGTCAAATTAACAGAACATTTTCTTGAAAATTTGCTTCTTTTATTTAATTGTATCATTTTCACCACATCTTGGTTTAAGGCTCTTTTTGATTAACAGCTTGCAAAACAACAGGACCAAAGCAGGTTCATTTTTCTCCTGTGCTATGAAACCCATTTAAATTGATTCTTCATTGTTCTTATTCCACCTCAAAAAAAAAAAAAAGGAAATCAGAAATTTTCTAGATAAAATGCTAAAGTGAGGATATACCAGGAGAACCCTCCTCTTCTAATTCATTCATTGTCTCAGTCAACCTTAAAGACAGGAATGGCATTCATAAACATAAGGTTTTTCATTTCTTTTTGCCGATTTTTTACTTGCTAGAGGAAACAAAAGGAATTGTACAGGCACAGCCACAATCTGGTTTGTAATATTGATAAATTGAGTCTGCAAAATTTAAACCTAAATGTCATCTTTGCATTTGTTAAAATTATCAAATAATTTTTAGAATTATTGGATTTTGTCTTCAGGAATCTGTCCTTCTGACCTGCAGAGGACTCGCAAAGGACCCCAGGAGATAATGATGGAGGAGTATGCATACCAATTCCTTCCACGTACTAGAACCCTAATGTTTCAGTCTTGTTAATGGCATATACATAAAAGTGAGAGAATCTACATTCATCAGGATAAAAGCATTAGATGTTTAATGAACCTCCTGTAACTACTCAGGGAATTTTCTCTTTTCTTGATGGGATCCTGGATGGTACACAAGATTGAAATATAAAATGTGTAGGATTTGCTTTTATTTTCTGGACACATTTATAGGTAATTTGAACTTATAATTTGTGTTACATTTCATTGCTATTTCAGACTATTAAAGCTATATTTGTGAATTTTGTTAATGTTTTAAATTGGTGATTTTAGAAGTTCAATATTATTAACTTACTTAAAATACATTAAGATGTATTATTATTTAGAAAGATCAATGATGGGTAGACATTAATAAACAAGTATGATTAAAAAGCTATATTAAAATCAAGATAATGGGAACATAATACTGTTTATAATTCTTTCAACTTTGCTCAATTGAAGATGGAAGCAATAAAATTTTGTAAATAATTAAATTTTATAAATTTAAAAACATATTTTTTGTCACTCAGAACCAACAATTTAGAATGCTAAATGAATATTTTACTTGCCTTAATTTGGGAAAATTAATAAAAATATTAGGATAAAAGCAAGCTTAACTATAATTTAGCCCTTTCCTGTAAATTATCACTATTGTGTGGTTCAACCAACCATAAATTTGAAAGTTTGAGTGCATCATTTTATAGTCATAATAAAGGCCAGATTAAAATTTATAATTTTAAAAATTAACAAAAAGCATTATACATGACATTTTCTAAGATAAATTATAAGTGTAATTGAAGAACTTTTGTGTTTCAAAGATTTAGTTGACAATTTTGCAAAATGCCTAAATATTACATAAAGGAAGCCTCATCATTGTGATTGGGATATTGTCATACATATTCTTTATCCACAGGAGCTACTTCATACTACATCTACAGGAGCTCCGTACTACTTTAGTCCTTATACATGTTGGTAGCGTATTTGATAACATATTTTACCATTGAATAGCAAATTCACTATTTTGAATATAAATTATTATAAATTACTATCTATGCTTAATTTGAATGTTGTACAAGTTTGTTATAAAATATAAGAAAGAAATCTCCTAGAATATTGAGGTAGACATGGTGTTATTGAATGTTAACAAACATTCATGTTAACAAACATGAATGTTTGTTAACCCCACATATTATTTCTTTGCTGTTTTAAAAGTTTTGCTCTGTTTTTAGATTTGGGGCACTTAGAGAATAATGCCAACCTGATTATCATTCTCAAGTGAGCTCTCAAGAGTTCATTAAAAGTTGAGAAGAGAACAGCATGCTCTAGGAAGCAGCTATTTTTAACAGCACCAAATTTGAATTCACCTACTTTAAAGCGTTTTGCTGTTTTTAGAAAATATTTCTATCAGTAACTTTAATATTACAAGTCTGTTGAGGTTACAGTTCAGTCCTATGTTGCAATAATCTGATATTCTTGCTTCTGATTGAATCCATGAGAACCAAAGTATTTTACATCAAGAGCAGCCCAAATAGAGAACCAAATTATGCAGGTTGCTCTGAAAAGCAAAAACCAGTAACTCCAAAATAATCAGTATAATTTGAATCCACAAATATGTATAATTATTTTTTTATTTGATAGGCTGGTACTAAATATTTCGATAAATTGGTACTAAATATTATTTCTAAATTTATGGCAAAAGACTCCTTTGAAAAGGGAACATTTTAAATTTCATTTAAAAATAAAATCATAATATTAGGCATACTTTTTTAAAATTTAAGTTAAAACATAACTCTTGAAAGCTATAGTAATTTAGCTGTATCACAGGTTTTTAAAATTTTTTTTATTAAGGAGTTGTTATTGTACAGTCATAAATACATATAAATCAACAATGGTATGCTACTTCTATATTTGTTTAAGTATATATTTGTTATAATTATTTAGAGAAATACTGAAAATATTTTATGATACCAAATTGTATTTAAGAATACTTATTACACAAAGGAATTTTGAAATGTCATACCAGAAACATATCACATATTTTTTGGTGGTTTACTTGTTCTGGAATGTTCTTGCTTCTCTTTTAGTTATTCTGCTGTTCTTCATTCTTAGGTAACAATTTAATAATTACTTTCCCTAGGTCTGTTTCCCTGAGCTTGGAGACTGGTTCAGCTACATCATCTTTTCAAATAAGGACCCTGTAGCACTTACTAAATGTTTACTTATATATTTTGTCCTCTAGAATACATGCTAAAAATGTGCAGTGATTGTGATTTGTCCAGTACTTACTCTTTGCTATTTCATTCTCCCCATGCACAGTACAAATGATTAACAAGAATAACTGATTATGCTTTGAAGTTTCTCTTCTCTAGAGTTATTTGAATGCAAATCAACATTTCTGTGGCCTTGAAAGGGAGCACTAATTTCTGGGCCCCTTCTTCCTTTTCGTTTTCATGTATATGCGTATCTATTTAAAGAATCATGATAGCTTTAAACTGTCAAGTTTTATAATACTAGGTCTCTCTCTGTATCAGTCAGTTACTCTCCAAGAGTCAGAAAAACTAATGAAGAATATAATCAAAGAGAGTTTAATGACAGGGTTAAGAAGATTTGAGCAGGGGTAAATGGATCGACCTGAAATGGAGAAACACTTAGGGACTAATGTTAAGAAGTAACTGAGCTGGACTGAAGTTAAAGTAGCAAAAAGAGATTTTATTCAGGAACTATTTCAATAGGGTCGAAAAACAATGCATGATAGAATGGGTTCAATTCTGAACACAGCATGAATAAATGGGGATTTATTTCCAGGCAGGAGGGTGGGAGTGAGGGATGGAAAATTACTATAGGAAACCTTGGGATTTAGGGAGATTCTGACCAAAGCATCTTGATGGGATCCTTACTGTAGGCAGGTTAGTGGATCAGACACCATCAAAGAGAATAATGGGGGACAAAAACATTTATCAAATATCTAGGTGTTTGAACACTGAGACAGAGGGCTTCAGTAAAACTGAGTTTAGGAGTTTTTCTAAAAATGGGTGGTACAAAGGTGTACACAAAATTCCAAAGACTATAGCCTAGTTTTGAAGAATGTTTGGAAGAGTATGGCTAGAACTTCATCAGGGAAGGAATCTTTTTTTTAGGAGCAACAGCTAGAATCTGTTACGAACCCAAGAACTGCAGGAACAGAGGGAAGGAGCATTAAAGGCTCTAGGCCTTAGAAGAATGCAGCCAATGCTAAAATTGGGCTTAGCAATGAGGAAGATGGGCATAAGGAAAATTGGGGAATGAAGAATAGACAGCCCAATGGGTTAACAAGAAGCCAAAAAGCAGGAATCTGGGTGTAGAGAGAAATCTCCCAGGTTCAGACCAAGGCAGAAGACAAATTAGTCCCATAGCTTCTAAGTTCAGTTATGAAAATGTAAATCTACCAGGCTCCTAAACTCTGAACTTTTGTTTGACTTGAGAGTTAATATACGAATTGTATATAGCAAGAGTAGGACTAAAGAAATAAAAGATGGTATTGTGATTAAAGCAGATCAAATTTATTTTGGTGAATGTAAAATTTCGCTATACCTAAGATATAAGAAAGAGGAACATTTTATGAATAACAAAGGTGAATCAGTGGATACCCAATGCATACCTGCTTGCTTTTGAGGTAGCAGGTTGAAGCATAGGCACTGCCCCATGTTCATATTATGACTCAACTACTTATTAGCTTTGTGACCTTGGACAAGTCGTGTAATGTCTCTGCATTAATGTCCACATCTATGCAATGGGGATACCAGTATTGTTTCCTGTGGAATAGTAAGAGATATACAATTTAAGCTCTGAAAACAAGTCTAGACACAAAAAGTATTCATTAAGTGATAGTATTACTAAGAGAATATATAATATTATTTTCCTGGGGATATATAATTTTGGATAACCATCATAGATGGTCAGTTAGTAAGGTTGTTTTGATTAAAGGATTTGCTGACAACGACTGTGTAAGTGACCCCACAAAAAAACCAAACAAACAAAAAAAACCCAAACAAATTAAAAGTATTCTCTTTTTTTTTTTTTTGATGACCTGTGAGAACTACCTTTTTTTAATTTATTAGATGAATATGGAGTTACAA
>PVKS010002476.1:85639-117725 GCA_004027875.1 Aplodontia rufa
TCTAACATACTGCTTCCCAATGTATTCTAGCTTCCACAGATGAGAGAAACCATTTGGCCCTTGAGTCTCTAAGATTGGGATACTTCACTTAGCATAATTCTTTCCATCTCCATCCATTTTATTTCAAAAGCCATAATATTGTCTTCTCTAATGGCCGAGTAGTATTCCATTGTATATATGTAGCAAAGTTTTTGAATCCACTTGTTGAGTGAGGGGCATGTGGGTTGGTTCCATAGTCTAGCTATAGTAAATTGAGTTGCTATAAACATTGATGAAGTCACATCATTAATAAACTGATTCTAACTCTTTTGGGAAAATACCCAGGAGTGGAATAACTGGGTCATAAGGTGGTTCCATCCCTAATTTTTTGAGGATTCTCCACACTGCTTTCCATAGTGGCTGAACCAGTTTGCAGTCCCACCAGCAGTGTGACACTGTTCCTCTTTTCCCACAGCCCTTCCAGCATCTGATGTTGTTTGAGTTGTTCATTTTTGCCACTCTGACAGGAATGAGGTGGAATCTTATTGAAGTTTTGATATGCATTTCCCCTGTACTTAATGATGTAGAGCATTTTCTCATATATTTATGGGCTTTCTGGACTTCCTCTGGTGAGAAGTTTCTTTTAAGATCTGTAGCCCATTTATTGATTGGATTGTTTGTCATTTGGGTGTTTAGTTCTTTAATTCTTTATATATTCTGCATATTAGCCCTCTATATGAGGCGTAGCAGGCAAAGGTTTTCTCCCCTTCTGTAGGTTCTCTCTTGATCCTCTTAATTAAATCTTTAGCTGTGCACAAACTTTTTAGTTTATTACATCCCATTCATTTATTCTTGACTTTACTGCTTGAGCCATGGGGGTTTGTTAAGGAAGGCGGCACAGATTCCTATGTCCTGTAGAGTTGACCCTGCTTCTTTTTCTAGTAAGTTTAAAGTTGTTGGCTTAATATCCAGATCTTAAGTTATCTCTATTCACTGATGACATGATTTTATACCTAGAGGACCCAATAACATCAGCCAGAAAACTCCTAGAGCTTATAGGTGATTTTAACAAAGTTGCTGGATACAAGATCAACTCCAGTAAGTCTCTAGCTTTCCTTTACTCCAGCAACAAATCCTCAAAAGAAGAAATCAGGAAATCTCTCCCATTCATCATCTCCTCCAAAAAAAATGAAGTACTTGGGCATTAACCTTACAAAGGATATTAAGGACCTGTATAAAGAAAACTATCAAACACTAAAAAAAGAAATTACAGAAGACCTGAGTAGATGGGAAAACATTCCATGTTCATGGTTAGGCAGAATCAATATAATAAAAATGGCCATTCTACTCAAAGCCCTATACAGATTTAATGCAATCCCCATCAAGATACCAATGGAATTCTTCACAGATATATAAAAAGCAATTCTCAAGTTCATATGGAATAACAGGAGACCCAGATTAGCCAAAACATTACTCTATAGAAAGAAAGAAATAGGGATTATCTCAATCCCTGACCTGAAATTATATTGCACAGCTGTCGTAGCAAAAACAGCATGGTATTGGTATCAAAACAGAACTGAGACCAGTGGAACAGAATAGAAGATCCTGAGACAAACCCCCATATCTTTAACTATTTGATATTTGATAAAGGGGGCAAAAGCATAGTGTGGAAGAAAGATAACTTGTTCAACAAATGGTGTTGGACAAATTGGACAGTCATGTGTAGACAACTGAAGCTGGATCCTTATCTTTTGCCCTGTGAGAACTATCTTAAAACTGAAATAAGAGTCTATTAAATTATATCATTTTGGATTGTTGTGTTCTGTAGATATGCTCCTTCCTAGCAATACATCTGTTTTTATCTAAATGCTTTAAGAAAGTATATTAGGTAATTATTTCTTTTATAGTGAAGTAAAAATGTGCATGTATATGTGTGTGTGTGTATGTGTGTGTGTGTGAGAATGTGTATTTGGAAGAGAAATTTCAGATATTTACAGTATATTACTGGAAAAAATACATATTCTGGAAAACCAAATGATTTATCTTTACCCATGTATCAGTTATTTCTATTCAGTATATTCAGTTAGAATAATATAATCTAATAAACTAATGAGCTGAGATCATGTATGTGTGTGTATGTGTAGATTTCATGTATGAGTTTAGTCAAATGATTAAACTTGAAAATTACTGAAAAATAATGTTTGTTCTTATTCAAAATATATTGAACTCATTTTAACCATGGTAAGTAGTAGATGTAAGGAATACAAGGATAATATTTGGTGAATTATTTTCAAGACCCCAGTAGTGTGAGAACTGAGATCAATTATTCTTACCTCTCACTACCCTCCTGACTAGAGAAGAACCTTTGCTCAGACCTGGAGGGGAATGGCGAAGGTACAAGGCTTGCAAAAGGAGAACAGTTGGGTTTAGTTTGCTCTGGAAATCTGAACAGAGAGGTCAGAGAACATCAGTGGCAATGATCCTGAGCAAGTGGGTGGCTGAACAGAGATACAAGAAAGTCTGAGAGAGAATCTGATGAGAACCCAGCCTTTGAGGTTGACCAAGGACCAAAAACACAAAGAATGTCTGGAGATTTTCAATTACTCTGAGGCACCATTGCACCTTCTGTACTTAGGATGTATGTGATTTTCATGTAACAATCTCTTTACTTAAACCAGGGCCAAACTATTTCTTTTTCCATCAGAGACCATTTTGATTTTATCATTCCCTTCATCCATTTAAATAAAATAGATCATTTTATAACAACTACATTATTATAAAGAGAAATACAATCCAAGCTTAATCAAAAATATTTTTTATCCTTCTAAGCTTTGCAAGAAATTGCAACATTTCCATTGGCCCATAAAATTATCATGGTGCTAGGCCCTGTCCCTCCTGTATCTGTGGCTAGGTAAGACTTGGCATTCCTGATTCCTGTCCCCTATTCTCAAGTAATCTCCACCTAAGGAATGGCATTCTCCAATGAGGTTCCTAAAGGGATCATTTCATGGATATATAAAATCTGAAAATTCGAAGATGATTACAGCATCTCTCATTGTTAGTTTTCAAAAACAAAATTCAATGGTACAACTAATTCAAGAAGTCTAGCATGTAAATGATCCTAACTACTGACATCTGTGCTGAATATTTATCAAAAATATTTTGGATTATTTCAAGCTAATTAAGAATAAGATAATGTACTCTTGGTACACATCAGATTTGAAGCCTCATTTGATTTCATTTTAAAAAATGCTTTTATCTTACAGAAAATTGAGTGAACATAACAAATGATATCTTATGATATTCTGAAAGTGAGCTGTTTTTAAGAACTTGTTTAATGTCAACGCCTATTATCAACGTGCACCTAATGTCAGTTTTGGAACTTAATAGTGTTGAAATAAAAAAAATATTATACCTCATTCATTGGCACATTCACTGGGGTTTTGATGAAAGGAAATGCATTTTGCATGCACTCTTTTAGTAAGGATTTGTTTAAAATGTAGGTTGTTCTACTTTAAAGTGCAATGCTCTGGACATTTTGAACCTTTTGCTTCATTAACTGCATTCATTCTAAAATACCTTTCAATTTAAAACAGGAGATAATTGTAATACCTTGAAGCAAATGAGATGTTATTGCAATAATTAAATCCAAAATGAGATGCAGATACTTTAGACCTGCTGCTGTTTCAGCTAGTTAATAGCAAATAACATTTCCATTGGTCACACTGATTTCTTTCTTTTCCAGTTGAGATGGAGTACTGAATACTAATCGTATTCTAATGTGTTTTACAAGAGGTAAAATGCATATTAAGCTCTATCACACTATTTAAAATTAATTTAACTTTGCAAAAAAATTATAATAATTATGACATGTTGCTTTCATGCATTACAAAAATTCATGGGATTTAAGAAAATAATTTTACATAACAATGAGATTATTTGAATGATAAGTACATGCTTTTCCACTAATGAATTTGCCCTTGGAATCTGGGGGCTTTTTATTAGCTTTCTCAAGCTTCAGAAACTTTCAGTGTTTAAAAAGTGCCTGTATTTCAGTTGGAGGTGCAGCATTGTTTGTATGGCTGGATGTGTAGATGGTTATACTGAAAGGAGAAAGTAACTGTTTTCTCCAAATAGATTTTTTTGGAAGTATATTATTTCCATCAAAGATAGAGTCACTCATATGAAAATTTTAAACTAGGATACATTATTTGCATCAAACTACATATGCAAAAGGATGTTTCTTTTTATAGAAATGTTTGTTTCTCACTCTCTTTTTTATCTCTTTTTTAATCCATTCAACTTGGTCTTACATATAGGAAGGAATTATTGTCACACATTCATGAACACATGCATAATGACAGAGCAAGCCAAGGCTGATCCAAGATCATGACTTCCTCACTTTGAGTTCCCCCAGATCCCATGTTTCCCCTACTTTATTCCCCACTGGGTTAACTCCCCTACTCCCACCCTCCATCTGCCTTGATACCCCTCATATTCTCACCCCTCTTTTGCTCCCCTGCCTTCATCTCCCAGCATCAAAGGCAAGGATCCCCCTGCTCATGTAAAAATTCACCCATGTTGAGGTTATTAGCTTAGCCAACTTTAAGTCTGTTTCTGATTATATTCTAGCTTCCACATATGAGAGAAAACATTTGGCCCTTGAGTCTCTGAGTTTAGGATATTTCACTCAGCATAATTTTTTCCATCTCCATCCATTTGGCTGAAAATGCCATGATATCGTTCTGTCTAATAGCAGAGGAGAATTCCATTGTATTATGTACCCCAGTTTTTGAATCCACTCATCCAGTGAGGAGCATCTGGGTTCGTTCTATAGTTTAGCTCTAGTAAATTGAACTGCTATCAACATTGATAAAGCTGTATCTCTGTAATATGCTGATTCTAACACTTTTGGGAAAATACCCAGGAGTGGGAGAGGTGGATTATAAGGTGGTTCCAGCCCTAGGTTTTTGAGGAGGAGTCTCCACAATGCTTTCCAGAGTAGCTGTACAAGCTTGCAGTCCCACCAACAGTGTGACAGTGTTTCTCTCTTCCCACAGCCTCTCCAGCATCTGTCATTGTTCATATTTTTCATTTTGCCACTCTGACAATAGTGAGGTGCAGTCTCAGTGAAGTTTTGATTTGCATTTCTATGATTGCTAGTGATGTAGAACATTTTCTCATGTATTTATGGGCTTTAGGGACTTTCTCCATTAAGAAATTCCTGTTTAGCCTACTAGCCCTTTATTGATTGGATCATTTGTGGTTTTGATATTCAGTTTTTTGAGTTCTTTCTATATTCTGGATATTAACTCTCTGTCCAAGGTGTAGCAGGCAAAGATTTTCTCCCATTCAATAGGTTCTCTCTTGAGATTCTTGACTAATTCTTTAGCCGTGAAGAAGATTGGAGCTTGACCAGAAGACTTCTAGAGCTTATAAACGAGTTCAGCAAAGTGGCTGGTTATAAGATCAATACTCATAAATCAATAGCTTTCCTATACTCCAGCAATAATCCCAATGAAGAAGAAATCAGGAAGTCTTTCCCATTCACAATTTCCTCAAAAATAATGAAATACGTGGGCAAACAACAAAGAATATAAAGGATCTCTACAATGAAAACTATCAAACATTAAAAAAAGAAATTGCCAAAGACCTGAGTAGATGGAAAAACATTTCATTTTCTTGGCTAGGCAGAATCAGTATAATCAAAATGAACATTCTGCCAAAAGCCCTATATAGATTCAATGAAATCCCCATCAAGACACCAATGACATTCTTCACAGATATAGAAAAAGCAATTCTCAAATTTGTATGAAATGACAGAACACTCAAAATAGCCAAAACATTACTAAACAGGAAAGAGGAAGCAGGAGGTATCACAATTCCTGACCTGAAATTATAGTATAGGGCTACAGTAACAAAAACAGTGTGGTATTGGTATCAAAACAGACATGGAGACCAGTGGAACAGAATAGAAGATACTGAGACAAACCCTCAAATATTTAACCACCTGATATTTGATAAAGGGGGGAAAGCATAGTGTGGAAGAAGGACAGCCTGTTCAACAAATGGTGCTTGACAAACTGGACAGCCATATGCAGACAACAGAAATTGGATCCTTACCTCTCACCCTGCACAAGAATTAAATCAAAATGGTTCAAGGATCTGGAAATTATATCAGCAGCTATACAATTGCTTGAAGAAAAAATAGGATCAACACTCCACGACATAGGTGTCAGCACTGCCTTCCTTAACAAGACTCCCATAGTGCAAGAATTAAAGCTAAGGATAAATGAATAGAAATGATCATAATATAGTTATTTCTCTTAGAAAACACTATTTTAAATAGATACATTTTTCTTTTGGTGGAGATTATTGCACACTTAACGATTTTGTGAAGCTGAAAACCACTAGATTCTGGGTGTCCTTCATCTTAGTTGCTGTCCATGTTGTTCCTTATTGTTCTTCTCTTCCCTGTAAGTTTTATTATTGTTGTTGAGAGGAGGTCTTGCTATGGCCTTGAACTTTGAATCCTCCTGCCTCAACCTCACCTGGCATCATTAGGCACATGCCACTACACCTTGCTGTCTTACTTTAATGACAACAACAACAACGATAATAATAATAATAATAGCAATGATGATAGCTGATATATGTTAATGCTTATTGAACCCTTAGTGAGTTCTGGATATTGTACTAAATGTTTTAAAAGATTACCACTGTAAATTCTCATGAGAAATATAAGATGAATACTCTTACTGTCTACATTTTGTAAGTATAGGAAAAAACCCAAAAATAACCAAGCTGGAGTAATTCAAAAAGGTCCTAGCACTGGTCAGCAGACAGGACCCTTTAACCTAAGTAAGCTAGCTCCAGAGATCATGGTCTTATCTCTCCTGAAGGGTACCTAGGTGCAGGCAAGTGGATGCCTGTAGGAGGGTAATCAAAGATGAAGGTGATGACTTTTTAAATGCAACATTTAACCTGAGAACCAGGAAAATCTCATTCCCCTGAAGTCCTTCTCCTCCCTTAGATTCCCCTTGCATGATTTTACATGTTTCTGCTCCAATGTAATATTGTGCATTTCCATTTTCTTTCTGTCTGGCTCTCCATGTTCTATGTTCCCTGCTTTTTTTGCATCAGCATTTATGTTGGGTGTTCTCAGTCTCCCACTCCTGCCTTATTACTAACTTATATATTGTTTGGTGTTTCTTTTTTTTTTCTTTTTTATATTGATTTTTGCATTTCTTTTTCTTTTTGTAGTACTGGGATTGAGCACAGGACCTTGTACTTGCAATGAAAATGCTCTACCACTAAACTATACCCTATGTTCCTTAACTTTGATTGTTTTTAATGACTGGTGCCATCTCTTTGGACTTACCTGGTCCCTCTCATGATTGTTGTCTTTTTGCCCAGTGTTTAAAGAAGAGCCAGATTGATTTTCTGCGTCTACACTAATTTTATAGTATTTCTAGTTTAAGGCAGAGCCTGCTGCAAGGATATTGAGGACATGAACTGAAAAGAGCATCAGTGCACCACTGCGCAGTGGTGCATGCCCATGCTGACCTGCAAGGAGGTTCATTTGCAGAAACCATTGATGAGTAAAGCGCACCCTATCTTCTACCCCAGTTTCAAAAGTTTAGACTTGGTGAGAACAATAAGCCAAGTGTTTCCATCATTTCTTCACTTTAGGTTCAGCTTCATGGAAATTGAACTCCTGGAGGTGTGCATTCACAGTTTTAAATCTCTCTAAGAGCTTGATTCACAGTAGCTTTCTTTATAGGACCCTGTTTCTTACTGCCTTTCTTCTGTTTCTTTTAAAAATCTACAGATTTTAGATTGGGGGCAAATTTTCCCATTTTAATTCCCTTTATTCCTTCTTACCCTTCCAACCCTACTGTGAAATGTATCCCAGCAGGTCTTCCATATGGGTCTGTGTGTCCTTTGTTTTCTGACCCAGTCCAGATCTCTCTCTGCCAGATCTCTGAATGCTCATGGAATCAGGGCAATTGATGCTATCTTTATCTTTCCAGATCCCAGATTCATAATTCAAGACCTTATTTCTTTCTTCTTGTCAAGGGTATGACCTGCTTGTGTTTTTTTTTTTTCTTTCTTTTATAGTTATTGTGACATTGTCTTTTCCTTGAATTCCTTTCCTTTCCAGAATGCCAGAAAAACTCTAAATTCTAGTCCCTCTTCTAAAATGCAACGTTCAAAACTACTAATAACTATTTTGTATAAGTGTTTATGGGTTACTTCATAGGAGAGCACATAAAATTTACAAAATTAGTAAATATTGTTACTGAAATGTTAGAAAAATGTGTCAAGACATGAGTCAAAATGAAACAGGAACCAGGTGTGCTTTCTAATATTCTGTGAAACTTCCCCTATCTGACTTTGTGTGGATGTTCCCATGCCAGCATCTGGCTTTTATCTGGGGACTCAGCTGCACTAAAAGTGAGGGACATTTTTCTTCTCAGCAAAAGTGAGATTGATTTGGCTGCTGAGTTTGCTCTTGGCACATCCCTTCGAGATTCCTTGCTTGGTTCACTTATCTTTTCCTTCTCTGTAGATATTCTGATGGATATATTCATGGCTTCAAAAATCACTCACCTCAGGCTGGAGAGGTTGCTCAGCAGTTACAGCATTTGCTTGGCATGCAAGAGGACCAGGATTCAAACCCTAGCACCACATACACAACTGAGTATCAGAAAAACAAAAGCCAGATGAAAAAATTAAAATTTATTATCTTTTTTTCTCTCTTTTTTTAAAAGATAAGTTAAGCTTATAACTGCACATAGTTCATTATTCATCATATACAATAAAGAAATATGTTTATTGCTCCTTAGTAGGATAATCTAAATTAGCATGAAAAATTTTTGAGAGCTTATTACCATCTATGGAAATACCTTACCAATGAAGCAGGATTGAGAGGAGATCTTTTAAGGGGAACACATTTCATTGAGAAGGCATGGTTTTGGGGGATGAGGGATAGTGGGGATTTTCTAGAAGTGCATTACTACTGAGCTACATCCCTATTCCTCTTATTTTCTTATTTTATTTAGTTATTTATTTGGTACTGGTGATTGAACTCTGGGGTTCACTGAGCCACATCTCCAGTCCTTTTTATTTTTTATTTTGATACAGGGTTTCACTAAGTAGCTGAGGCTAGCTTTGAACTTGCAGTCCTTCTCCTTCAGCCTCTAAGTCATTAGAATTATAGATGTGCGCAGAAGACATAGATTTAATGTGACTATATCTTAAAAGATTCTGCCTGTTCTTGGCTTGAAATATTGGACTATGGAAACAAAAGATAACTCCAGGGTAAATATTCTTTAAAAGTAAGAATTATAGATCCAAACAATAATGAGGGCAAAAAACATTTGTTTTATTAAGGAGTTGTTGTATAATTATAAATGAATATAAAGTGACAATATCATATACATTTGGTCCTAATCCAGAGTCACCCCACACTACCCACACCCCAGTCTCTTGATTCTTCTATATTTCTCCCCCATAACAGCTACAAAGGTCCATATATATATATGTGTGTGTGTGTGTATGTGTGTGTGTGTGCATATATATGTATATGTATATGTATATATATATGATTATGAATTTTCTAGAGTTAAATGATTGTGTATTGTTCAGCTTCTCAGGGGGGCAAAATTATTTTTAATAAATTTATTGACCTCCAAAGTGCACTAAAAATTTTATGAAGCAGAAATTGAGTAGTGTTTTAATTTATGCATGGAACACCGTTTTGCAACTTATCTGACTTTAACAGAGAAAAAATTCTTTTCATAAATAAAGAAGCAGATATTTTTGGAAACTGTGAAGGCAAAGGGCATAGCTGTATTAGCAATTTTGGTCTTGATCTATACCACAGGCATTTCAATAGCTAATATTTCAAATTCATTTTAAATTATTTTATTTTTTGGCATTTTAATAGCTTTGCTTCTGTCACTAGAATGTAAATGTGAATTTTTGCCCATAGGATATTTTATTCCTACCTTGCAAAAATTGCTAGAAATTTATATTCTTCCAATACTAGCCTTCACATTTCAGAAATCAGAAGTAGAAAGCATATGTGAGTAAACTGAGAGGACACATAAGGGCATTTTGTCCTTGTGAAAAAGTGGACACACAGAGAGGTAGAAATACAGATAGATCTCTCTGGAAACAAGAGACCCTGGGGAAAGACAACCAAAAACATGAGAAAAAAATCCAGCAAATCATGGTCCTGAGTATTTAGACCAGTTGAATAGATATTTCCTTTTCTTTTTTTCTTGAGCAAGCAATAGTCTCAACTTCTAGAACTGTTGTTTGGAATATTTAACAGTTGAGAACTTTCCTTTCTTTCTTGGAAGTGGCTTGCCATTTTTACTTTTCAGTGTTCGATGTTTAATGTTTTAAAAATGAACTTCATGAAATATGGATGGTTTTGCTAATGGAGGAAAACATCTTTTAGATAAATTTATTTTGGAACCTTACAGATCTTGGTCAGTTGATTATATGTACTTAAATGCCTCTTTGACATTCAAACACTGGCAATAAAACTTCTTCCCTTTTTTAAAAGGATTATTAAGGATGTCTTTTACCAAAATAGCTGAAGGTTATACTTTGCATCAGCAGATATTTCTTACTTCTCAGCCTTTTCTTTCAAATCAAACTCAGGTTTGTGGTCTAATTAGGGATAGCATATGGTGTGCACAACAATAACATAATGACACCTTGATGGGAACAAAAACACCAACAAGACAGAGAGATAAGTGGATCAGGCACTTTTGCACAATTTTCAATTTTTGTGAGAAAATCCTTCAAAGAATGGTCTGAACCAAATAATCAGAGTCCCGACCATGTGTCTCCAGGGTCTCACCACGTGTGGTCTGTCTACCTCATATCTGGAAGAGTTCAACCTCCCTTTTTTCTGTTTTCCTGGAATCCATGCTTTCTGATTCTCGGGAATAGGAAAGGACAGTTAGTAGGCCTAAACTATAGTCTGTTAAGAAATTAATTGGAAATAACTTTAATAGTAATGACCATTTCAGTTCTGTAGATTGAAATTGCATCTGAGATCTGGAAGGATCTCTGGGGAGTGTCATCAGTTCTATAAGTCTCTAGTTGGTAGCTCTCCAGATTCTTAAGCAGATTCTCTCCATATTCTATCTCTTTTACATGATAACAAATCATTCCCAGACTAACCACTGGAACACTTTGGTTCACTACATCTTAATCCGCATGTTTTTATCTCAGTCTGTCATCTTCCTTCTCTCAGACTGTCCATAGGTTTCTGAATCAAATGTATATTTCCTGACTCTACTTTAATATTTTTCTTTGTTTTGCCAAATTTATTTATACTTGCATTTAACATTGTGATTCTTCTGTTACCCCCTTTCTTGTTAACAATTTGCTTTCTCTTTGCTCCCACATTAGAACCTCCCATTTTGCATCTTTACTTTCAATTGAACACTCTAACAAAGGTAACTCATCTTTTCAGTTTTTCATAAGCTTTTCTATTCTAAATCCAAGTTAAAATTATATTTTTACCTTTAGAAGGCATAATTTTCTTTGAATATTATACTATTTATTAATGAATTTTATTTAACATTAGATTTCAATTAACATTTGTTTTCAATGTTATATTATAATCATTTAATTAAAATAATATTTATACATTGATATATGTATTTATATATTTAAATAAATATAGTTTAAGCAGAAGGAACAATATAAAATAATTACCAACTAGAAAGGCAATAAATAAATAATGTTTAAAAAGAATAATTTTGACAGTATACAACCTCAGCACTTTGTAACCAAGTTCTTATCTATAAAATATAAACTCTTAATAGCTTAGAAATTTCTGTAAAATACTTGAGTAACTTGACAACTTTGATTTGAATTTCAGAATCTAATTTCAGGTCATCTTTAGAATTTCAAAATCACTAATCATGGATATTTTCAGAATTTGTTGAGAATTTTCATTGTGTAGTCTATTAACAACCTAGGTAATGTGTTAATTCCAAAAGTATGATCATGTGAGGGAGAAGAAATCCAAAGCACTAAGTAGGTTGTCAATTACATAAACACTTTTGTGAAAAGATTATTGCACAAATGATATTTCTCATGCTGTTGAACTCACAAAACAGCGGTGTCAGTATTTACAAAAGTTTTATCACCATATGGTGGTAGTGGAATGGCTGATGCACAGGTGTGCACTCACCGCTCCCAGCCTCATCTATTTATTTTAACTAATGGCCAATCTGGAAAATAATTAAAATACTGAGAAAGTAGGAAAACATAGGCTGATGAATGTTCTCTACCACAATACAATTGGCATGTTGAAAAATTATTTTGAAGATACCTTCAATTTAAAATTAACTTGTAATGAGGATAAAGCAGAAATACGGAAGAGTTCAAAAGCTGGCAGATTGTGAGAGAATAAACTGTATAATTTGATATATGTTATGTTTTGGGAATGATAGTGAGTCATTTTTGAGAGATGGGTCATACAGTTTGTTTTAAAATAGCTTTTAATGTAAAAACGTTTAAAAATGTATAGATTTTGGTATTAGATCAGAGATTCATTCTGTATTCCGACACTTCCAGCTTTTTCGATCTTTGAAAAATAGGTTCTCAGTGAATATTCTTACCTGTGAAATAAACTTAATATAATCTACATCACTTTGGGGACAGTGAGGAGAATCAAATAATACATACTAGGAGTTTTATAAAAGAGCTCTACTGTGAATGGTAGTTATCTTTATCATCATTAAAGGCTTTCATTAAATGATTGGCTATTATTGATAACAAAGCATAATGGAACTTGAGACTATTTCATAGCAAAGGGTAGGTAGTAGGGCTAAACCATAAAATAACAACAATTATAATTATTATATTCTAATAGCAATTATAACAATTATTATTATTAACTATATTAACCATTATAGTTCCATATGGGAGATTGCATCAGACCCTGGACTGAATCCCTGAGGAGTGTTGTGGTTTCTGTAAACCTCAGATGGAAACTCCTTGTTTTCACCCTGCTTCTAGCTCTGTTCTAGTATCAGGGCTTGTGAAAAAGTGACTTTACCAATGCTTGTTAAATAGATATTTCATTCTCTGTTTCTGTTCGCTCCACACAATAAACTTTAGTTTGTGATATTAGATCGCTTTCATTAAATGAACAATTAAGGATTGGAAAGTTGATTTTTCCATAGTCATATGTGGAATATGTGTTGTTCGTATACTGGGGCCATGGGTTTTCCCATCACATAGCCAATTTTCCATAATATTTCAGAAGTCTATTTGTCTATCTTGCCAGATTGCTTAGAGGAATAAAGGAAACTGTTAAATATGAAGGCAGATAATGCACTTTATTTGAAGAATTCCACCACATGCTTAACGCATATCGTTTCTTAACTTGACTCTGTATCAGCCATTTTATTCCCTTTTGTATCCATGAGGGCACTGTTGACTACAAATAGCAGGAAAAAAAAAACAACTAAAAATTATTTAATTATAAAAAAGCTATTTTTATAACTTTGAGCCAAAAAAAATAATAAGACCAGGGAGGTGGACAACCTACAGGATCAATTGTATTTTTTCATGGACTGGGCATGTTGGTGTGTGGCCTGCTTGGGAGACAAGAATGTTGACAGTCCTTGGAATTTCAATCTAAATTAGGTCCATTTGCCTGCCAAATATCTTATTTATGTTATTTTATCAAAACTGATATTATCTAGATTAAGTAAACTGAGGTGAAAGTCAAATGAGTTGTTTGAACTTGTGCAAATCGAAACTGGGGATTTCAATCTAAGTTTTTCTGATTTAAGGTATGAACTTTTGCTAGTAACCATACCATTCTTCTTTCATCTAAATGTCTTGGGAAAAACTAGGATTGATCTAGTCATATGCTTTAACCTTTAGGTCAATTTTCATTTGCTCATTTTATGTAGCAGTATGCACACTCTATATGTATAAGTAAAACCTAAAATCTGAGTAGATTATCCTGCTTGATTCATTACAATTTCATATATGCCCATGCTCTTGAAAGGAACCAGAAGATATTTAAAAATCTCTATATTTGTACACCCATGTTCTATAGGTTCTATAATAAATAGTTTGTTTTCCAGATTTATTTGTACATTATACAATTTGTAATCCCAGCTGAGTTTTAATTTCTTTTGTAAAAGTGTAGGTAAACCAACTCACACGGCTCAAAGAACTAGCATTTCTGTCCTGCTCTTCCTTCAGTTTCATTGCCATTCTGGTTTAAAATCATCCATGATAAGAGTGTTTACACCACAGAAATTGACAGGCATCAAGTGAGAGTGACCTGGTCCCTTCTTTGCCCATTTCCCACTCTTACCAGCCCCAGGAGAGCCAGCTGTTCCATTTTTTAAGTTCATTACTACTCATAACATTTTTTGCTCGTAAGCTTGCTAACATATTTGGGAAATTTGTGAAGATTCTGCATCTAAGCAAAATAATTTGTCCTCCTATTCCCTACAGATAAGCTCTGACTTTGGAAATGCTTTAGCTTCTCTGTGCCTATAAACTTAAAATTCAACTATTTTACTTTATTATAGGACTTATTAATTTTCTCATGCAGTTATTTCCATGAAGAGACCTGGTGATAGGTTGGCTGTCTTCAGTTCTCTCTTAAGCGCTTATCTTTCTACATGGTATGTTCAGCAGTTTTCAAGTTTTACCAAAGAAAATTTTGTTTGAAATGTCCTTCATTTTCAAAAGTGTTATTACATTTTACAACATATTTATAAATAAATTACTTCAATTTGCCTTGAACAACTTTTCAGTAAGGGACAATTTTAATAGATATTTTTTTTTACTTTTGTCATATCAACAATTTTAAATACTCAATGTGCACTGATCCTATAAAGCCCTCATGGCAGTGGACACATACAGAATTCACAGAATTGTATAATTCCAAATGTAGAGCCTCAGTTATGGATGTTAACATCTCCAATTAAAATTGTACTCAATAAAATCTTGACCTTAAAAAATGATATTTTTTAGTATGCTACATCAGAACAAAGTTTGGTCTACAAATATCTTAGATATCCCAGATGATGAAAGTTAAGTTAATTTATGGAAAGTCTTCCTGAATAGATAAAAAGAAAATGAGTTTTAGCATAGACAATACATTAAGGGGATATATTCTTCTTGGAAGCCAGTTGGCTCTAGCAGAGCTCCTGTACTGCCAAAGAACTTGAAATGCCTCGTTTTTTTTTCTTTTTTTTTCAAAGAATTTAATATATTTTTATTGATTCAAGACAGCTTCACCTAACTACACATATTTAACGAAGATATAAAATTACACTAATTTTTTTCTCATTACTTTGTAAATTGAAGAGGCGTCAGTGATTATCTGCTGTATTTTGTGGACTTTAATAATGTGTCTTAAGAAAGAAACATGGTACTACTGGAAAGGTGATTTGCTCAAGAAAATATGAAGATAGGGATGTAAGTGAGAATAATCAGAAGGATTTATATATTTCATTTTGGAAAGCTGAGGCCTGGAAGAGGGAATATATGAAGTATAAGTGCTTGGAACTGATAAGGCCAACCTAGGCTCATTCAATGATTTGAAATAACCAGAATGAGGAGGAACTTTTGAAACTACAATAAATAGTGACAAGCAGATTCTCGATTATTTTACTTAAAGAAGGAATATAGTTTGAAAACGACTCAGAATAATTTAAAGAGTGTTCATTCAACCTGTTTAAAATGTTAAAATTGTTCAACCTGTCTTATATTAAGGAAATAAATTTAGAGTGTCTTAACTAACCATGTGTGTCAGTGGTTCTTAGGTTTTAATGTGCCTCAGAATAGCAGGGATGTTTCTACCACAAATCTACTGAATTGGAATTCTGCTGATTGGGGCCCAGAAATCCAACTTTTAACAAATACCAGAGATGATGGAATGAAACTATAGCAATTGTTTCAATACTGCTTTTTGTTAATGTTAAGAAAGAACATCTTGGTCTACTTAGAAAGCATGATCACTCCCTGATAATATATATTCTGGTGCCTCTGTCAACTCTACTTATAATAATCACCTCCGACTCATTGAACAAGTCCTATGCTATTAAGCCTTTTGTCTTTTCTCAAGTTGTTCCCTGTTGGTGAAATTCCGTTTACTTCAACCTTATTGCAATCACATTCATTTTTCTTTTCTTTCTTTCTTTTTTACTATGAAAGGATTCATTTTTTTTTAAAGAGAGAAGGACAGTGAAAAAGAGAGAGGAGAGAGAGGGAGAGAGAATCAATTTTTATTGAGTTTTTCACATGGCTTTCGTTGCTCTGACACTTAGTTGTGTACGTGGGTGCTGGGGTTTGAACCTGTGTACTTGCGCATGCCGGGCAAGTGCCGTAACCGCCAAGCCACCACTCCAGCCCCAGTCACATTTATTTTTCAAGACTTGTTTCATATCTCACGTTTTCTAGGAAATCTTCTTTATTTCACTTAGTCAAAATCTCTCAATTGTGTGTTTCCATAGATGTTGTTATAACATCAATGTTATAACATTTATCACAGTGTGCATATATGGGGTTCTTCATCTTGGAAGTGCTATAGCAGAGATTAGCGAATAATGGTCTCCAGACAAAGTTCAACCTACTACCTGTTTTGTAAATAATGTCCTAGGTGGAATAAGCCTTGTCTGTTGGATTAAACATCTTTTCAGTTTGTCTTTATGCTACAGCAGCAGAGTTGAGTAATAGTGACAGGGATGAATGGTCCTTAGCACCTATAATGTTTACCATCTGGTTCTTTAGTTTGCCAACCTCTAAATTAGAATTTATGATATACTATGTATGACTTATGTATTAACACTTAGTTGAATGTTTTATATTTGGTATGATATATATAAAATAATTGGTGAAAGGGTAAGGAAAGAGTTAGGAATTATGTTTATCATTCTATGAGCGGAAATGTAAATTTTTCCTTTCCTGCCTTAGTTGGTTTTTGAATCCGTGTTCTTTATGTTTTTTAGTGCTCCAATAGAATGCTTTATGATGATGGAAAGTATTCCATATTGATGATGTCCAGGGCAGTAGCTGCCATGTGATCATGGAGCACTTGCAATGTGACGAGTATAACTAAACAAATTTTAATTTCATTTAATATTAGTTAATATAAATTCAGTTACAAAATTGTAGCTAATGGCTACCATATTTAACAATGAACATGCAAGCAAAAAAATTAACAAATAATTCTTGCTTAAGGCAAGCAGCATGCAGTAAGAGTGAGAGAGAAGTTGCATTATAGAATGTATAAGAGAGCTCTAAAGCCTCTGTTTTATTAATAGGTATTCTTTGTGAAAAATATGATACCAAATTGTACTTTAGCTAAGTACTCTTTTTATGTTTTTTATTAAATGGATATAGAGTTACAAATGAGGGGGAAACATTATCAAACATTCAAGAACCAATGAATATATACTTAGTTATCCAAGGCTAATGCCATATCATGGATGGCCAGCTTGGGTTCCGCATGTTGATGTTTCTCCCAGAAGAACCCCTGAATTAAATGGACATCTCGTGGAGGATAGAGGTCTCCTTCTGAGATGATTCCCCCCTATTCCCACCCTCCAGTCTCCTAGGCGTTCTTCCTACGCCTCCAAGTATCCTAGGGAGTCCTCTACCTGTTACGTTAAGAATCATACAATTTGCAGATATTATTAGCTTAGCTGTCTAACATACTGCTTCCCAATGTATTCTTAGCTAAGTACTCTTAATGTTTAGATGTTAAAAAAAAATAGGAACCATTTTTTAAAAACTCTTACAGATATAATCTTTCATGTTACCATTTTCTGCTTCTTTGGAGTTTGAGGGGCAACAAAAACCTCCTTTTGGTGGTCATTCAGTATTTTCATGGATGGTTTGGCATCATCAATTCAAAGAATAAATGAAGTCAGACCTGGTGTTATGTATCTGTAGTTCCATCTACTAGGGAGGCTGAGGCAGGAAGAACTCTTTAGCCTAGGAGTTCAAGACTAATCTGGGCAGGATAGCAAGATCCTGCTTCAAAAATGAATGAAAGAAGCAAAGAGACAAAGAGTAAATGATGACAAGATAAAGGTGAAAGAAGGAAATTAGAAACACCTAAACATTCACACCATAAATTCTATATGTGAGTATGTGTGTGTTGAGGTTGAATGTAGTAATAAGGGACAGAGATGAAGAGAGGAAAAGATAGAGAGCTTTGGTGACATTATCAGTGGTAATAAAGAAATGGGGGTTTTTCATGCTTCCCCTACTTATTTGTGTAGCAATTGTTGCTTCTCTGTGTTTACTGAACTTTAATTAAACTTCATTGTACATGTGAACATATTTGATAAGCTTCCTATAGCTTTGGAAAAGTGCAAACTCAAGGAAACAATCATGAATAGATTTTTAAGGTTATATAGGCACATAGAGCAGTGGAACAGAACAGAGAACCCAGAAATAAATCCATGCTTATGAAGCCAATTGATTCTCAACAAAGTTGCAAAAAAATTGTGAATTGAAAAAAAGGATAGCCTCTTTAACAAATGGTCCTAGGAAAACAGAATACTCACATGCAAAAGACTGAATTTGACCCCCACATCTCCCATCTTGTACAAACTTCAGTTCAAAATGGATCAAAGACCTAGCAGTAAAACTTGAAACTCTGAAACTACCAGAGGAAAACCCAGGGAGGAACTTTTAAGATATTGGTACCGGCAATTATTGTCCAAATAGGAGTCCAAAAGCAACAAAAAGAAAAAATGACAAATGGCATTACATCAAGCTGAAAATATGCCGCATAGCAAAGAAAGCAATCAACAGATTAAGAGAGACACCCTACAGAATGGGAGAAAATATTTGGCAGCTATTATCTGTCAGTGGGTTAATATTCAGAATATATAAAGAACTAAAAAAAACCCTTAATAACAAAAAAGTAATCCAGTTAAGAATATGATCAAGTGATCTGAGTAGATAGTTCTCAAAAGAAGAAATATTGTCAGGCACCATGACGCACATCTGTAAATTCCAACTCCTTGAGAGACTGAGACAGGAGGACAAATGCAAGGCCAGCTTGGGCAACTTGTCTCAGAATAAAATATAAAAAGGTTTGAGTATGTAGCTCAGAGGTAGAATGCCTTTATTCAATATTAATAATAATAAAAATAAAAATGAAATATAAATGGCCAATAAATATAGGAAAAATATTGTTCAATATTATTAGCCAGTGGGGCTGGAGCGGTGGCTCAGCGGTTTCAGCACTTGCCTGGCAAGCACGAGGACCCGGATTCAAACCCCAGCACCATGTGCACAACTGAGTGTTGGAGCAATGATGGCCATTGCTAAAATGGCCTAAAATAAAGTTGTTTCTCTCTTTCTCTGTCTCTCACTGTCCCTTTCTCTTTAAAAAAATATTATTAGCCAGTGGGGAAATTCAGATTAAAACTACAATGAAATTCCATTTTACCCAAGGTAGAGTACCTATTACCAATAAAAAGAATAAGAAGGAGAAGGAGAAAAGGAAGGGGAGAAAGAGGAGTAGTGGAGGAGGAAGATGTGGTAGTGGAGGTGGTGGTAGTGCTGGAGAGAATATGGAGAAAATGGAGCCATTATAGACTCTTTGTGGGAAAATTAGTACAGGCCCTATGGAAAACAATATGAATTTTACCCCAAACCCTAAAAATAGAACTGCCATGTGATGCAGCTATCCCACTCCTAGGTATATAATGAAATCTGCATTCAAAAGATAAGCACGTGCCTATGTTCATTTTGACACTATTCAAAACAATAACTAATAAGCTAAGGAATTACCTAGGCACCCATTAATATTGAATGGTTAAGGAAAATGTGTTATATATCCACAATGGAGTACTATCCAACCATAAAAGTAATGGAAATCCTGCCATTTGCAGCAAAATAAATGGAACTGGAGGATTCCACGTTTATTAAGCTAAGCCAGACATGGAATGACGAGTATCAAATATTCTGTCATATATGCAAACTGAAAAGAAGAAAAAAAAGAAAGGAAAAATTCAAACTGAAAGTAGAAAAGAGGTTATTACCAGGGACTGGTACAGGTTCCAAGGGCATGGATGAATGTCATAAAGGCATGCTGTATGCAGGTACAGAAATTTCACAGTGAATTCCATGAATTTGTACAAGCTATTTTTATAAAAGCTGTAGACTTGCTTTGGGACAGAAATGATAGAGACATAGCTGGCAGGATGAAATGGATTAATTATTCTGGAAGTTGATTTTGTGGTCCTTAAGCTGCTAAACTGTGATGCAAGTCTAGTAGAGAGAAGTGGCTCATTTAGCAACAACTTTTAAAACAGCCTTAAATTCACAGTCCCAGTATAAAGCCATGACACACCTTTTAAGATTCAATCATTTTATTTATTAAAAATAGTCTTAGTTTTATTTTAATTTTACATGATTAGAGCTAAATAGAAATGTTGAAGAAGCAGGTACTTAGTGTGATTTAAACCAGAAACTCTAGCATCTGGAAGGGTAATATGACTTATCTAGTTACAAGTGAGATTAATTGACTATGTTAATGGTAATATGGTTTCTCATTTCAAGGTAAGGACCAGTGTTCTAATCTTATAATCCATTGCTGTTTATAATATCAAGTGGGTTGTTTATGTGGAATTCATTATAGTATCTCAAATATAAAAAGAAAAGAAATAGCTGCACGCATTTGACTCCTTCACTCTCTCTCCTCCCACTTCTCTCAGAATCCAGCCAAAATTATGGGAAATACTACCCTGGCCACAGCATGCTGATAAACACAATGACACATACGCAGGCTATAAGAGAAGTTGTTTTGATATTATTCTGCAGGATATCAAGATAATAATGAGCCTTGTCCTTTTGTCTTACATAGTCATTTTGAAATGATGTTCAAGCTTTTTGAGAGTTTTCTATTCTTCAATGGGTGAGAGAGACTCTAAATTATCACCTTAACTTCAGTATAATATGAATGTACATATTAAAAATAAGTACGATGGTCTCCCCAGAACTGCCTTAGCAGAGGAGGGAGAGTAGAGCTTTATTTTTTTTAAGAGAGGACAGTAAGAGAGAGAGAGAGACAGATACAGAGAGAGAGAATTTTATTGAGTTTTTCACATGGCTTTAGTTGCTCTGACACTTAGTTGTGTATGTGGGTGCTGGGGTTTGAACCCATGTACTTGTGCATGCCGGGCAAATGCCGTAACCACCAAGCCACTGCTCCAGCTCTGAGAGCTCTATTTTAAATAAGTCTATGTGCTCAAAGTGTTGGCAACCCCTACTATTAGGTAAGTTCTCTTTTTGCATTGTGAAGATCTTAAAATAGGGGAGAGGGAGAAGAGAACTTGAGTAAAGTTTTAGACAAAAATTAAGCCTTCATTTAATGTTTTAAATGTCATAAGTTGAAAAAACTCTTTAATATCTTCAATTTAATATCATTCAATATAATGCCCTCTTTTTCTACTGAATTATTTGAAGCACAGTAATGTTTAAAAGTATGTTTTTTTATGCTGTCACACATTCATGCCCGTAAAGTAAGCATTTTAAAACTTGATCCTGAGGTATATATTTGTAGTTGCCACAAAATTTCACTGCTACTTAAAAGATGGGGTAATATTTCCTTGACTATTGAATCAATTTATGTTAATTATTATCTCTTTTTAAACTGAAACTTTTGGGCTACTTTTGTATACCAAGCAGATTCCAAATTCATAACCAAACTGTTACTGCATAAAGACAATTTAGTTTGATTTATAATCTGTGTAGGTCATTTCTTTTTCAAAATGTAGTAATTAGAGATTTCCCCATAATATGAGACACTTTGTGAAGTCTCAAATTGAAATAAAGTCTCTCTTTCCTCAGGGATATTTCAGTGAGTGGTCCTATTGTTTTATAGTTAATTATTAGAAGTAGTGATACTCTGTTAGAAATGAGACCAAGAAAAGAAGCAAACAAACAAGTCAAAGAAAAGAATCAAAGCACCAGGGCATCAAGGATGTGATGCAGAACATCTTTAGGGGCATGGTATTCTCTGGAGAGCCACCCTGGCATCTTCTAGATACATTGATGGTTGAATTATCATCCGTGGACAGGACTGAACACACAAAAGTGTATTGATTGATGTGTTGCTGAGGATTGAACCCTGGGTCTCACACATACTAGGCAAGTGCTCTATCACTTAGCTGTACTCTTATCCCCACCCCCAACCCCTTTTTTAAAACTTGATTTTGAGATACAATCATGCTAATTTGCCCAGGTTGGCCTTAAATTTATTATTCTCCCACTTTAGCATCCCGAGTAGCTGAGATTACAGGCACGGATGACTATGCCCAGCTCAAAAAAGAGGTTGACAATAACACACATTCTATCATATAGCCAACTTGCATTATTCTCAGTTTCTGCTCAGCGAGCAAACATTCTGATAATTTGACCTCCAATTTGGTTGCTTTTGAAAAGAAAATATGAAGACTTTAGAAAAGCTAGCATGCTCCAGGGAGTCAGTTTAGATCAAGTAGATCCCATGTTTACCTTGAGGACTTCCCTGTCTTTCTGTTTTTCTCAGGTTGAGCAGTTTTCCTTTCACTGGTATATTTTAATCCCCAGATGTCAATACATCCAGTGAAACTACAGCCAAGTTTGGCAAATCTGGGGACTTTCAACCTTCTTTAAGATGACTTTTTGATTTCTGTCTTATGTGCTAGGGCAGTCTTCTTACTTTCACTAAATCTATAAATCCTAAGGATTTAATAAAACAAAAAAAATTAAGTTAGATACAGACAAAGAAGTCAACTGCTGTCGTTCTGTATTTTTTCCTAGGAATGGGTAAGCATCAGTCATCTTCTATCAATATATATGAATCAGATATAACATGGGGATAAGACACATATTTATAGGGTTGCTTAGATAGAGTGCAACATGTAGTCTCAAATACTTGCACTTAACTATTTTTTTTTGGAAACATTTCTTGAATATTTACCATGTATCAGATACTGTGCTTTGGGGTGACTGTATAAAAAGTATAAGCCCAGCTGCTAACCATCTAAGATAGTGATTCTCAACTAGAGATTATTTGACCCCAGGGGCATTTGGCAATGTTGGGGTTATGTTCAGTGTCATACCTGAGTGGTATGTACTGACATCTTTTACATTTACATAGAATCAGGGATATGGCAAAACATTGTATAATATACAGTAAGACCTCCATCTCAAAGAAACACCCTGCTCACTAGAGCCAAGTTTAAGAAACAGTGACCTAAATATTAGGACAAATGCAAATAAATTTTAGCATTTTAATAATTTCTCCAACAGAAACATACTTGAAATAATGTGATAGTCTTCATGGATAGGCTGTTTTTATCCAGTTGATACTTATTTTAGATCATGCTTTTTATGTGCTGGAGGAAATACTGAAGCCCAAGAAAGTACTTTCCAGAGTTATATAGATGTCACATTATCACGTTAACTAGTCCACTTTCTGTACAATGGTTCCTTTCAGCCATTATTGCACAGATTCCAAATTCATAACAAAAACCAACTGAATTGCAACATGGAGAATATAAAATTAAATTAGAAGTTCAATGGACTTTTATTGACTTTTGGAATGGTCAAAATATAGGTCAAGTGCAGGTCAGTTTTCTATATCTCAGTAGTTTATTGTACTAGCAAGCAGTTAATTTAATATAATTTTGCCTATCGTGAAAATAAACTTTTCTTCTTCCTGGATATTAACAAATAAAAAAGTAAAACATCCCCACAAACCTTTATATTAAAATAAGAATAAAATTTGAACACATAAAATTTTAATTTAAATTTCTACATGCCAAAGTAAGAGAATTCTTTACTGACTTTGTGTGTCCCTTTGTTTTATAAAGTTATAATGTTGGCAGTCCAGGCTAGTGCATTTAACAAGCACAAATAAACAAAAATGAATCATTTGTAAAAACTCCCACTTTACTTGATTACTTCTTATGAAAAGCTTTTCCCGTTGTGCTGATTTCTTTAACTTTTGTCATTGGGGAAAAAAATCCAAGGGCCATTGGCTAATTCATTGAGCAAATGCTGAGTTTGCAAGATGCTAGGAATAGAAATTACAGCAAGAAGTGGTCCATGTGCTTGACAGAAATAGAGTTATAAAGAATCATAACAACGGGACCCGTATAGCCATGATACATTCCAGAATTTCTGGAACTGTCTTTATGTTTGACAATCCAACTTATTGTTTCCATAAATCTTTTTTATTCATCAGATCTCGTAGACTGTGCTACTAGGAGTTATGGAACTATGTCATTGATCATCTTGGGGGATATGAGAAGCTTTCACAGATTAGAAAGGAGCTGAGATATTCAAGGGCAATTTTGTAGCACAGAGATCATGTGTTTTAATAGAATAACCTGTATTCCTCCTCTGTTTTGTTGGTGTTGCAGTAGCAAACAAGAGTGAGGATTCAATCTAGAATTGAAGTATTTTAGAGAATATATTGAGAATTTCAGGGCTTATCCCATATACAATTTAGATCTTTAAAATTTTAAGGCAGTAAGAATGACATGATCATATTCTTGTTCTAAAATGATAATTCTGACAATCTTTCAGATGTTGAATTAGATGGATGGAAAACTAGCTGGACAGAAATAAATTAAGAAAATATCATAGTAGTCCACAGTCAAAGATATGAAATAAGCCAGAAGTTGGTAATACTGAGAAGATTTATTCAAACACCATTGTCACCAAAAACCTAAGGGGCTGACCACCAGTTAGATGTCAGAAGTCAGTAAGAAACAGAATTTGTGGATGATGCCATAAGCCTGAGTGACATAGAGGATGCTGAGCAGACTAAAGAACTATCTTGAGAGAAAAGAGAGCTTTCAGTTGCCAGTACAGGGAGCAGCCAGAAAGAGTGATCTAATGTCAGGACAGGGATTATGGGGGAGGGGGGAATCAGGTTTGAGAATTATTAGCATCAACAGGAAGTGGGTCTGATTGGGAGAAAGGATGAGTCAACCCTAACATAGAGCAAAGGGTGAAAAGGAGGGACAGTTGACAGAAGTTTAAGGGGAGTGTCTGGAAAAGAAGCCAAGAGTCTGAAATTAAATTTAACTGATTGAAAAAATTCAGAATGCTTCCAGGAGAGGGTTATCACAGTTGTCAAGAATGAAATTGAAGAAGGCTGAAGGCTAAACAGCAGTGTCACATTTTGCAGAATGTCTAAAGTAAAGACTATGAGAGAGATTTGTAGATATGGCAGCTAGGAAGCTATTAATATTATTAGCTATAATTTTCCATAAAATATCTAGATAGAAACCAGTTTTAGGGGTTAAGTAAGTGGTGGAGGGTGGCTATTTTGCTTATTTTTGATGAAGATTGTTAACGCATGTTGAATGCATTTCTTCTGTAACCTTTGTTATTTTCATCTGAGTGATTTTTTTCTTCCAAAGGTATATTAATTAAAACTCACAAAGAGAAGAGGTGTATGGGAAAGCATGTTAGAGATGATGACATGTGCTTACTCGATTTAGAAAAGAAGAAATTAGAATTTAAAAGGTTATGTGTCTTGCCCAATATGTGTACATAGTCAGTTGCAAAACCAAATCTGGGATTGGTCCGCTGGTTTCTAGTCGGGTATATTATCCATTATTCCATGAATAGAAAGATAGAGGTCATTTCTATGCAGAGAAAAACAAATGAGCTGTGTCATTGCAGAAATGTTCTGCATGGTTTGCTGCCATCTGTCTTGAAGCTCAATCTGTACTCCCAGGAATTGAGACTGCTGAGCTGCATTTAGACAGACCATGTGGACAGGGCATGCAAAATCTTTTATTTGAAGGATTTAGTTTTCTCCATATGTGGAAAATGGGAGATATAAAATATTTACAAGAGTCCAGAGGTAAGGAATTTCTGATATCAAACTCCAACATCATATTTTATAAGATTCTAAACCTGTATTTTCTTATTAGACCTGCTATATATTATGTATGTTAATGTGATGATGGAGTATAATACTTGATTTTACAGGGAGAAAATTGTGAAACAGGACTCTGGGAAGGAAGGAAGTAAACTGCATTCTCACCTGAACTGTGATACTTCTGTGCCTTCAAGGCCTCCTTTTCCTTATTGCTCTAAATGGCTTTGCTCTTCAGTGATTCTGTAACACAAGGATTCAGAGTTGGTTTTGTGAAGCCAGGTTTTCAAAGCATTGATTAATTGGGTTAAAACTGTAAAAGGAAAGACTTTAAAACCGAACACAACAACAAAAACTGTTAGCAAATATAAACCCAGAGTTGTTTTCTAGACTTACTATCGTTTACCCATAAGGACATGGTTGAAAACTCATGAAAAACTAATTCAGGACTATAAATACAGAAGCCTGTAAGTTAAGGGAAAATATGCTGTTGAATGTAATTAAGTTTATACAAAGACTGTCAGAAGAATTGCACCAAGATGCGATCAATAAGATAGTTTTTCTTGGTTGATTGTTTTTAAATGCCCTTTCCAAATTACTTTAAATGTTTTCTGCAAAGTTTAGAGAAAAAGCAAAAGATGTACACCAAGAAATATGTAATACATGGAAATTTAACCCCTTTATTCCCTGAAAAGTCACTTTTTAAGCTGAACATGTATATCATTTTAAGGAATCACTACAATTCTGAGTTTTCTTTCTTTGGACTTTCTCCAGTTAATTTTAAATATATCATAAGAGTCTTATTATGTGTAGAACATTAAAGCTTTATGTCCTATAGGCATTCCTAGCAAATATGAATGCCATATGAAAACTTAGAAAATTTGTGCTGAAAATTATTTGTGTAAATTCATTGAAGTGAGGAGTTGACAGTAAGACTTTCTGGTATCAAAGTGGGTGTCATCTCAGTCAGATGGCATAAAACAATTCTTCAGTCTAACAACTACTTCACCAAAACCCGCTGCTGAACTTTTAATAGTACCTAAATGAAAAATAATCAAGCATTTATTTGTTAGAAATTTAATATAAATTTCTTTGTTTTATTTCATCTGGGCATTTTTATTGACTTTTATGTTATTTGATTTTTCTGACTCGTGTGAGAATGGCATTTTACTTGTAAGTTTCATTCACTTTGACATTTTGATGATTTAACACATTAATGAAATTCCTAGAAGATTGGCTATGTTCTTTGAAAAATAAAATATTGACAAGGTACACTAAAGAGACATTTTAAAGTGCTTTTGATTTCCTTTGCAACTTGATAACATATTTGCTGATGTTCGGTCGTTCCCAAAGCCATGCTTTTCATTCTATGTTCAGATGAAATTTGACAATGTTGCACTACATCTTTCTGTATCTATATTTATATATGCAAATTGAGTTTATTGGTAATCTGTAAAAGCTACAAAGCTCTCATCTTCTAGCCTAGCAATGTTGTACCAAAAAAAAAGTCTTTCTGACTTTCCTTTTTTTTTAAAAAAAGCATGCATATAAGCATTTTCATAGCAGTGTTCCAAGAACCATTCCAATCTCTCATACACACACACACACACACACACACACACACACATAATCTAGACAGATAGATAGATACACTATAGATATAGATATAAAATGGGTGTATATAGATAGATATAGATATCTTCATTTCCATTTTACTGTTTTTAAAGAGAGAAAGAAAGAGAAAATCAGTTTTATTTAGTTTTTCATGTAGTCTTTATTGCTCTGAAGACATGTACGTGGTACTGGGGTTTGAACTCAGGTCCTCGTGCATGCCAAGCAAGCACCGTAACCACTGAGCAACCACTCCAACCTTCCATTTTTCTTTATAGCATCATTATGACAGACATAGGGACTGTTGATAGCTTTATTTTACAGATGAGTAAAACAGAGGTTAAGTAATTGCCCAAGGTCACACAGTTGGCAAAATAAGCTAGAGCCAAGTCTGAACAAGACAGCATGTCTCCAGGGCCCCTAGACATTATCAATAAACTGTGTTATGCCTCCTCCATTTAAACGGGCAAAACATGATACCAGAATGTAGTTCCAAGTTACACAGTATATTAGAAGTTCTTACTCAAACCAAAATCCTGCAACGTATTATTTTGCTCCATGATGAGACATACAAATACCTTCCCCCTTTCTACTAGTTAATAAAGAAAAAACCCACTAAAGTAAGTCAGTCTGGTGTATGTTTGTGTGTGTATGTGTGTGTGTGTGTGTGTTTGTGACAGTTAGAAGATATAAGGCTTAATAAAAATTTATCAGGTTAAAAAATAGATAACAGGTGATATTAGTCATTCTATGGGAATCCTTGTCCCTCTATCCAGTGACGCTTTCGTAGGCTGTGTTCTTAGTTGGTAGAGCTGCTGTGAAAGCGTTCCTTTATAGATTTTCTTTTGCTACTTATGCTAAATCAAGAGGTCAATATTGATGCATCCTGGACGAGTCATTAGGAAAGTATGAGCTCCTTTTAGAAAGGGTGATTGTAAAATTAAAATTCATTGTAAGTGTACCTTAATTATAATAAGGAAATAATATGCCACTTGATGTCTTATCCAAATACCCAGAAGTCTAAAGTCCTGTATCTCATGCTTCAGAGCATGGCAGACATTGTTACCAGGCCACAACATGAAGATTCCAAATGGCCAGCATGCAGTAGCTCCCGGAGGCATTGCTTTTGCTTGTATAGATCTATATCCTGAATTTTGTATGGGGTAATTGTATTCTGGGGCAGGCAGTTAAGGGCACTGAGCCAGACTGAGATCATGTAAGAGTCCCTGAGAATCTCTTTCCCATACCAATTATTTACAGAATCGGGGCCAGTTTCAATTGTTGTGTAGCTGTTGCAATTACTATTGCTATTATGGTGGCACTTTTCACAACAGTTAACATCAGTGCTGTGCTGAGGGAAGCATAGTCAGATAATGACTTTCTCTTTGCTTTATTGATTCTCTATTTACGAATACACATTTTTTCCTCATATTCTTACAGTATAGATCCCACTTTTGGATGCCAAAAATCTATCATTCCAAGTTAAAAACTGTTGAAGTACTCTTTTCAGCTCTTGGAACACAAAGATGAATAAGAAACCACCCTTGCTATAAAGGAGTTTGCAATCTTAATAGCAAAGGATGCTTGGAAAATAAAACAAATGCTATTTAGAGAGAATGCTATATTTTATTCCATCCATCTCCATAATTAAATATTGAAATGCTGGAAAATAGGGCCAGTGCCTTATTTACCTGTTTCTAGTGCACATACAAAGACATCTCTCCAAAGGGGGAATTAAATGGATAATTAAATTTTTATATATAGTTACGTGTACAGTAATTAGTATTTAAAAGTTGAGTAGATATTTATCCATAAACTAGAAATCATGTGGCTTCTTCACAAAGTCATTTCAGTTTTATAAACTTCTAGGATCATAATTATGGGTTGATGAACTGTTGTAAGAGGGAGAATGAAGTTAATTGATTAAGAGGACTAATATTTTAGGGATGGGTAATATTTAGAAATATAGGCATTCTTATACAAAGTCTAAACACCATAATGCCTCTCTTTCTTTTAGAAATTAGCATTTTAAGATGGAATTAAGGCACACATGCAATAAATATATAGTGTAAATGATGACTCAGGCATTGTGGAGCCAGAAGAATGAACTAGAAAATATGGGCACATCAGTATTAAAACAATCCATGTGGAGAATAGTCACATACAATTGACTCCTAACTATTAAAGAATTGTGATTTATAGAGTCCTGTTTCATTCTCTCCATCTTGTTTCTTGATTTTGGTCATTGCCAGGTTCATGACTCTTTCAATTTGAGCAGGAAAAAAGAAGCTAGAGGTGGTAAAAATTCAAGACAATCAATTCCATAATTTTTGTTAACTCAGTTATAAAGAGAAGTAGTGATGAAAGACACTAATGTTTTAAATGATGATTAAATTATGGGTAGCTTTCATTCATGCATGAATATTCCAGTTTTCAATTAGCCTTAATTCTATGGTTAGCTTTTATTCCAGTTGTTAATCTCCGGATTGAAAGAGTGGCCCGCTCTCTAGTGTTGCTGTTTTCATTAATATCAAACACAGGATTTCAGGGTTGCATTTGGAAAGTAAGGGAAAACAAAGCTTATTTATTTAGAAAGGCAAGGAAAGTTTCTTTCATAAACAAAAGAGAAATTAACAATTTTTCTGGACTACCACCAAAAAATAAGTCAAATGTTTGGGCAGTTTTGAGAAACTATAAGAAAGAGATCCAAAAGATAAGTCTTTTTTGCATGTATGCTGAAGATGAAAAATCCTTCAGAATAAACATCAATGAGACAGATATACAAATTAATATATTTGGCCAGTAAACACATCTAAGTGTTTGTTTCTCTGGAGTGTTTTCCAATAAATTATCTTAATCTTCATTTTATTGTTTATTATAAATCAATTATATATTATCTTTTTTTCAAACAGTTTGATGTATTTATTTGATTCTTTTATGAGAGGTATGCACTGTAATAATTTATTAATTATAATAAACTATCACATAGCTATAATTAATCTATAACTTAAGTTGAATTTCTATAAATCAAAACAAGTACAGAGGCAGGCATGGTGGGCATGCTTAGACCAGCTAATCTGAAGAGAGAAGATCACTGGGCCCAACCATTCAGTACCAGCTTGGGCATCTCAAGAAAAATGAAAAACAACAACAGCAAAATCAAGGCAAAGCAACACAGGCAAACGAGGAAGAAGAAAGAATCAGAAAAGAAAAAAAGCACAGATCCAGCACAAAAAAAAATATTACCAAGAAAACCACAGATTCAAACTATAATATTACAACAGGTTGTATAATATTGCAGGTGTTAATACGCAGCAGTTAAATGAGCACCTAGTATGTGCAAGGACCTGGGTTTTATCCACAGCATAATAAAAACAAAAGCATAATAACAACAACAAGAAAGCTTCAAGTTTAGGACATAAATATTTTAAAACAGAGTATGTGTCAAATATCTTTGATTTCATGCTTTCTAAAAATGTGAAATTATCATTATTTTCATATGCCTTTTAGATTACTCAGATTTTAACCACTAGCATAATTTTTAACATACACTGGTATATGCCTAAACCAAACTATTTTCAATTATATTAAAACAATGAGTCATGTAATCCTAGTTACTTTTACAGTGTAAAATTATATCTAATTTCAAGGATGAGAAAAAAATAAATTATATTTGGATATTTATGATTTATATTTGGAACACATTGTCACTGTACATTAAATTTGTCATTATTTTGAAAATAATAAGCTGAAATAAGTTAAATGACTTAAATATGTAATTTCATATCTATTAATTTATAATCTAATTTATTAAAGATATTGAAATGTATAACCATATATATGCATATGTATTCAAACTTTCTTGTTATTTGCTATGACATTATTATTTAGTAGAGTGGAAAAATATACAATTGTACCTACATGGGTATATTCATATATCATAATAAAATAGTTTTCCTAAATAGGTCAATTTTATTATTCTTATGATATTGAAATAAAAGATCACTAAATACTTGAGTTTTTAAAAACATACTTTATGTTTTGCTCAATGTGATTACATTAAATGATTGATCTGTTTTTAAAAGAATGTTGTTATTACTCTATAGAAATGAAGAAATAGGGTGTATCTCAATCCCTGACCTGAAATTATATTACAGAGCTGTAGTAGCAAAAACAGCATGGTATTGGTATCAAAACAGAACCGAAGACCAGTGGAACCGAATAGAAGATCCTGAGACAAACCCCCATATCCTTAACTATTTGATATTTGATAAAGGGGGCAAAAGTATAGTGTGGAAGAAAGATAGCCTGTTCAACAAATGGAGTTGGAAAAACTGGACAGCCATATGTAGACAACTGAAGCTGGATCCTTATCTTTTAAGCTGAAAGCATTTCCACTAAAGTCGGGAACAAGACAAGGATGTCCGCTCTCACCTCTTTTATTCAATATTGTTCTTGAGACCCTAGCAGGAGCAATTAGGCAAGAGAAAGAAATCAAAGGGATAAAAATAGGAAGAGAGGAAGTCAAACTCTCTCTATTTGCTGATGACATGATCCTGTATCTGGAAGATCCAAAAA